>JAZKJV010007777.1:600000-861342 GCA_037367405.1 Ottelia alismoides | reverse complement strand
TATGTATAAGGAGTAAGTCAAGCATTTGCAAGATAGACACATTAGGAGCAATACTTTCATGCCTCATTAGAAGGTTTGATTGTTTGATGCAAATTTGAAGTTGTTTCCAGAAAAAAACATAAAATCAGATGGAGAGACCGTTAATTGTTAGATTTGTGCGTGACAATGGTAGTATTATCATATCTGGGTTGTCATGTGATGCACAACCATTTGTCGTGAACGGATAATTGCAGAAGCTATATCTAGATCATGATACATTCTTGTTTGTGGTTGATTCGATCCATTTGGTATTAGACGATGATCTTTTGATATATTGTACGTCTAATACGTGAGGTAATATTCTTTTGTGTATATTCCTTTCATTTTATTATTTCTTCTTCTGTTTTTATCATTCACTACTTCCCTTGTTTGTGTGTGTGTTATGCCTAGGATGTATTTTATCCTAATTATAGCAGAGGTGAATAACTTGAGTTGTTCTTATTTCCGTTCTGTTTCATAACTCTTGTCATTGTCTATACTTAGGGATCATTTACCATAAGTATAGGGGGAGTGATGTAGTTCATTTCCTTCTTCTTTATTTTTATTTTCTTTTTCTTTTAACTTCATTTATTCTCTCGCTTGTCCTTTAACTTGTTGATATTCTTTTTCTACACTTAGTGATATTTTACCCTAAGTATATGTGAGGAAGTCGAGTCGTTGAGTTTCTACATTCTTTTACTTGGTTTTCCCCATTTGTAAAAATATTCAATACTTAGGATTATTTGATCTGAGTTTAGGGGGATGAGTGACTTTTATTCTCTTTTTCTCATTCTTTGAGTCGTTATAGAATAGGATCACTCACTTTTTTCTATACTTAGCACAAGCTATGTCTTCCTCTGTCTCTTCTTAGTCTCTATGAGGACAACATTCGATCTAAGTACATGGGGTGTTGTATATATGTATATATACTTTATCCATAACTCGTACTTTTTTTGTCTAATAATATGGCTAATAAAATTGGAATAAATTTATTTTCTAAAAAATTTGTAAAATATCTTTCAAAATTTCTTTTGTAAATATTATTGTAATAAAGTTTTGTAAAATATTTGTAAAAATAATCAGGTATACATTTTTTTACAATATTTGTAAAAATTCTTTGTAAAAATTTTGTAAAAGTATTTGAAAAATTATTTGTATATAAATTGTTGTAAAATTGTCTTGTTACTAAATGATTGTAAATTATTTTGAATAAAAATTATTTATTTTGTAAAAATGTTTGTAAATAAAATCCTTGCAAAATTTTAGTTGTAAAAGTTTGTAATTTTTTAAAAACCTTTTCTAAAATGTTTGTAAAAATCATTTTGTAAAATATTTTTTAAAGTTCTTATAAATCCTTATAAATTTTTGTAAAATAATCTGTAAATTATTTTGTCACATTATGTATAAATAACTTGTTTGTATATATTGTGTCTACATTTGTTTTAAAACTGTTTGTAAATAGAACTTCTAATCATCTTATAAAACATGTGAATAAAATTCTTATACATAAAATTCATTCAATATAATCCTCGTATAAAAGTTGTATATATTTGTATATAAAATTCTTTATTAAAATTTGTTTATAAAATTCTTTTTAAGATAAAATCCTCGTAAAATTTGTAACTTGTAAATAAAAATTCTTTTTGTAAAATCCCATATGAATGTGTACAACCATGTACATATTTTTGTATAAAGTTTTTTTGTATAAAACCCTTGTAAGTTCTTGTAAATATTTATAATTTTATATTAAAATTCCTATAGAAATTGAAAAAGATAAATTCGATAAAATTTTACAAAATTCTCTAAAATGCTTTAAAAAAGTTTCTTATTTTCTTTTATTTCATTTCCTTTTTTTTTGAAAAAATATGTTTGTTGATTTGCTTGCATTTGCATTTGTATCTTTCAGAATGATATTGATGCTTAAACTATTCTGGAATAAAATTGAAGAATGGAGCCTGATTAAGACCTTATTCCACTTAATTTTATAGGAACTTTGTAGGAATTTGAGTTGAGACTTTTCATGTCATAGCGACTTCATTCGTTGAGTCCACAAGACTATGTTCACATGCCTTCTTGATTGGTTTAAGTAGAATATTTTGTGCACACGTATAGTT
This sequence comes from Ottelia alismoides, assembly GCA_037367405.1. Classification (NCBI taxonomy): domain Eukaryota; kingdom Viridiplantae; phylum Streptophyta; class Magnoliopsida; order Alismatales; family Hydrocharitaceae; genus Ottelia; species Ottelia alismoides. Next base: position 859,210 of record JAZKJV010007777.1, on the reverse strand, counting down.
CTTATATACAATGACCGAACTTAGACAAGCACTTTACATGCCACTCTTCACTGATGAGGTGGTGAGGGGTAGAATCCTTTGGCAAGAGACGCACGTGAATGGAAACATGCACAATTACCTTGAGTGTCCAAAGCACCCCAACTTAGTCTAGTGGCTTGGACGTCTAGTGATGAGAGCTATGAGTTGAAATAAAGCTTCGGATGGGGGATGGTCTGCATGCACAATTTTCTAATACCCAAAAACAGGTGCAGATAGAAAGATTCCATATACATAGTGTCACAATAATATCAATGCAGTGCAACGATTCTTTCCACCAAATAGAAGCCAATGAATTCCAATTTAAAAAATCATCATGTATATATTGGCCACATCGATCCAGCTTCAAAGAGACCACAAATCTTAGTAGTGACTTGTCTGCTCTAGCCAGCTTCACAAGGAGATGTGGCTACACTGGCCACACTCCACTTCTCTTCTTATTCTTCTATCTTCTCCCCCTTCGATTGTGGACACAACACATACATAAACATAAAAGAAAATACCATGCTCCTTGAGGAAAAAGTATCTAGACTACGGAATTTTGGTTACCTTGCTAAGAGAAGGCCGATCTTTGTCATTTTTGATGTGGAGAGCTATATTTCACTTAAAGGTACAAGTGCAGTCATAGTCATCAGAATTTATATATGAGTACTTGTTCTGACCAGAATGTTGAGATGATCAGACCAGTAAGGTTTCACCAAACTAATAATCCAAAGGTCTGACTGAGCTCCATACTCTGATTATGTGAATATTAGTTTAAAAATCAAAATTGTTCTAAGTTCTTTATGTTTCCTTTCTTATTTTTCTTTTTAGTCACTTATTATTCAAATAAGTATTTGCTAATGGACTAGCAAAGGTAAAGTACAGGGGGTGATAAATCTTCATTTCATCATCTTTATTCATTTAAATTAGCTTAATTAATATTATTAAATATTAGTATTTCAATAAATCTATGTTTCTATCAATCCATATTCTCTTGTAAATATTGTGTATTTATCATTATTTTTAACCTTATATAAATAAAGAAATAAATAAAGAAAATATAAAGAAAAATAAAGACCGTATCTATGCAATAAATATAGGCTAACTCTGACCCCAAGATTAGGTCAAGACTAGACATAATCGACAATGAATAAATTTGGGGGAGATAAGGCCTATTGTGGAAGAATAAAGAAAATAAAGAAAATACTCTATTTTATTTACCACCAATTCAAATAAAGACAAGGAATAAATTTTCTTCTCGATCGACCTTGATCCATGTGCAATTTCATTTTGAATTTCATCGCACCTTCACTGTTATATATCTATCCCCTTTAGCTCACTCATAAGTTGATCCATTTATCCATTGTTTTCTTACCCAAGGTCGAGTCCTGGAGTGTGAGGCTGTGATAAAGCATCATCTCTATGATTAGGAGAGCGAGTTGAGCCTTAGAGAGTGGGATCCATACATTTGTCAAAGCTTCGTCACATGCCATCCAGCTTCTTCGCCAACCGTAGCTGATCGAGGCTATCATCCCTTTCCTCCACTATAGGTTAGATTAGGTTATCTTCTTTTGATTTGTCTCTTAATTTTGCATTATAATTCTTGTCTTAATGTAAAATTCCGCTCATCTACCATTGAGCTTCGATCTGCTCGATCGAAGCTCCCACTTCATCGATTATCTTCTTCAACCCATGCATCATCATCACCCCGATCTTCTTCAGCTTCCTTGTGTATTTGTCCACCTCAGATCACCTCAGATCTGGGAGATCAACTCCATCTCCATCCACATTCACTAGAGTCCCTATCCATTCCATATTACCCTTTATTTATGCTTAATAACTTGGCGAGAGCTCTATCTCCGAGCAAATAATTATATGTAGGAACTTTGGAGTTGTTAAGAGATTTGGATTGTGCTCTGGAAGCTCTTAATCGACCACATAGCACTTGGACCTCCATATTTTGATTCATCCATCTTTGAGCCTCATCGTCATATCCAGTCGATGGGGAGAAGCTATAAGGAAGTGGGCCATCATTCAGGCATCGATTTGTGTGGACATCAGTCGAGATTCAACTGATGAAAGTTCATCACGTTCCCCTTCCCAGTTCATCCAGTAGCCTTCATCGTCATTGAATCAAGAATGTGAAGCACCAGATCCAATTTGATCTATTGATCGAGCCCCAATTGTCAGCCGCAGATTTAGATCCGAATTGCGCTTCCAACCATCTGATTCTCATGCCTACTTTATGTGATTGGTGAATAAATTACACTCAATCTCCTACAATTTCTTCTATTTGTAAATATGGCCTCGCCTGGACACGTGTCATGATCGTGTTTATTGAATACTTACATATATGCCCTATTGTTTTTATTATTTACAATTTTGTCTAATTTAAAACAATAAACGTGCAACACACATGCTTTTATGGTTAATTGCAATTAAATCCCCAAGCATTTATGTTACTTGTTAGCCAATAGAAATAAAATAGTCATACTTAGGTCCGTGTCAATATGACTCACATGCGCTCGCACACGCCTTTTACTGGGAAAATTTTCTTTATATCCTAACAATTTTTATTTTAGTTATTTTGTTCAATCGTTCAAATAACTTTTTCTTACAATCTAGTCCCTATAAAAGCAATGTTTTTAATTGCTTGTTAATTAGGGTTAATAATTAGTTAATCACCTTCATTAATTCTATAAAAAGTTCCCTATGCTCATGCTAATAACCTCTTTCACCAATAATTCTTATTTGGAATATTGATTATTTTTATTATTTTAAAAAATCTCTTAATTTTTCCCTATTTATCGTAATATTTAAAAAAATAAAAAATATTTTGAAAATTTTTAATGTTACCGTTTGTGTGTTTTATTTTGTTTTACTTACTATATAAATTTCGTTTCAATTTCTTTATAAAACTAAAAAAATTACAAAACACATAAAACACTAAACAATTCTTATAAAATCACAGAGAATTAATCAAAATAAATAAGTTACCTTTCTAGAAAGCTTGAAATACTAACTTATCTTTTTGTACATATTTTCTTTATTTATACCTTTATTTTCTATTTTAAAAACAGAAAAATGTTTACTTTATTTTCTGTTTTAACATTTCCATTTTTTAATTTTTTTAAAATCTTAAAAATATAAAAATTCTTAAAAAAATAAAAAAAAATAGTTAAAAATATCAAAAAAATAAGTTTATTTCAAATTTCTTCATATTTTTACCATATATTAAAAACATAAAAAACTTGTTTTCATTTACTTTCGTTATTCCTTTATTTGGTTTTTTAAAAACTAAAAATATTAAAATTTGAAAATTAAAAATCACTAAAATATAAAAAATCATAAAATGTTAAAAAATAAAAATTCATAAAAATACAAGAAAATAAAAATCCATGAAAAGACCAAGAGTTAAAAAATAAAGTATTCCCTTTATTCATTGTTTTTCATCTGTTAAATAATCCTCGAGATTCGTAGCCTCCATGAGTTTATTCAAGTATGCTGTACGTGTAAATAAAAACACTTGATTTCTCTCTTTGTATTTCTTGTTTGGATTGTTATTTTTAGTTAATAAAAAATAATTTTCTATCTTGGGAATTTTCGAGATCACAATGGCTATAATTATTAAAAAATTAAATCCTTGAGAAAATTCTTACTTCAATGCCTACCTATATATTTTTATTTAAATCTTCCTACTTTTATTAAATAGCTCTTATGTTTATTAAATTGTGGAAATTTTATGTAAATTCATGATCATGCTTGATTTGATGTTTATTCATGCTAACATTTTTATTTAGGTTTTTATTACAACTAACCATTTACGAAGAATAGAATAGGAGCTATTTATTCCCATTTTACAGTAAAAATAAAAAAATATAAAACCTATGATAAAATATCCAAATAATGCTATAAACATAATATTATATATTATAACTCCAAACTAAAAATCACAAAAAATATAAAAGAAAAACACTAAAATCATAAAACCCTAAAAATCCTATAAAAATCAGTAAGAATTCTTCCATGTTTTGACATTTTTAATACATTAAAAATAAATAAAAATTAGGAAAAGTTATTTAAAATAATAAAAATTGAGAAAAATATTAAAAACACAAAAAAAATTGTTTTTCTAATTTTTGACTACATTTATATATATTTAAATGTATCGATATATATTACTTATATACATATTATTATCAATTATAAGTACTTAATACATATTTAAAACCTCTAAAAAATAAAAAGGATTGTTCCTGCATATATTTCAATTTATTTATATTTATTTATTTTATATCCATATATATTATATATAGTATCGATGTTACTAATATTATCAAATATAGGTATATACATATATATATATGTGTGTGTGTATTTAAAAACAAAATAGAAACTAGAAATTTGCAAACATTAATAAGAAAATATAAAAATATAAAATTATAAGATTATAAAAATATAAAAAATATATAAGAATTAAAAATTAAATAATTTGAATATAACTAAAAACCTACAAAAGATCAAAAAATAGCTTAAAAAGTACATATATAATTATTATTGTTTTTTTATTAATTAGTAATAATTATACCAATCCAGTTTGCTCTCAGTGCTCGACCGCTACACTTGTTTCTATACACTATTATGTAGGGCATAATAATTTCATCCCATGTTCCTTTATTGTTCTATCTAAATTGGGGGTTTATTTTTTGTCTGATTGCCTTGATTGGGTTCCGAGTAACGTGAGAGAGATCGCTACATGAAGGATATGGGAAAATCCTTAAGCGCATCATGGAAGCGTGGAGATCACAACATTTGAAATTGGGAGCGACTAGTCATACTAGTTGCTCGGGGCAACAGAAGTTAAATATTTTTGAACGATGAAACAACCTGATCCAAGAACACTTCTCGGATCGTTTCATCTAAACCACAAACAATTATTAGGTTTACCTCGTGAAGGGTGGTGAGATCGATACTCTCAACGGAGAGACCTCTTGTCTCAAGTCTGATCCAACAGAGGAGATGCTTGCGAGTGTGTTGATGAAACGGGTGCTCCTCGTAATCCATGTTGATGATCCAAGCGACCAATATCCTCACATCGTCTTATGATATCTGATGTCTTTTTTCATGAGACAAACACATCGAAAAATATGGAGATCTACAAGTAGAAGTCAATTTGATAGCATAACGATGTCGCAATGACTACGACCCTCTCTAAGGTTTAGGGTAGATGGCAACTCTACAGAGGGAGAGAGGGGTTGTGTATAGATAGAGAGATGGAGGGAGTTTAATTCCTTTTGTAGTTATGTGTGTAGTCTATAGGCAAGGGCTACGCTTCCTTTTATACTAGTTAGATGTATATGGATCTCAATCCATGTGCACTCTTAATCCAACAGTTTAGATTAAGAGGTTATTAAACAATGGCCATGATTTGTTTGCTGCAAATTTGCAACAACTAATTTAATTAAAAAAATTAATTATATCCCATAATCAAGATGTAAATTAATTCATTTTAATTTCAACTATAATAAATAGTTAATTAAGGAGGCAACCACCACCCCAAATAGAAGGCGATTGTCCCCCTTTTTGACTTGGTCAAAGTGGATGCCACCTTTGGTAATTTTGCCATCCTTAATATATATTTATTATATATATATATATATATTAAATGCAACAACTATTATTGCATTTATTTTTACAAAAATAATTCCAAATTAAATGTATGAAAACATCAATCATGTCATTGATAAATATGAATCATATTCTTAAATCAAACATAATATGTAAATTAGATATACAATTAATTGTTTATTATGAATCCAATTCACAACAACATATAATTTGTAATTCTATTTGCAATAAAATCTCTCCGACATATTATAAATAATACCTATAAAATCCATGATTAATATGGATAAAGATATCCTCATTAATCATATCATTGATAATTAAATCACATTTAATTATCCAAGATGACTCTTCTCATGTGCCCAAATAACATGAATCGGATTCACATTATTGATCAATATGCATTTCATTATCTTTATTCATTTATATTAGCTTAAAATTCCTTATAAACATGCATATAATACTCACTCCATATTCTTACTAACTTGCATCTATTTGTAAATATTGTACACTTATTACCATTTTAACCTAAAATAAATAAAGAAAAAAAGAAAGGAAAAATAAATAAAAAAAAGAAGAAGATTGTATATACGTAATAGATACAGGCTGACTCGGACCCCAAGAGAAGGTCAAGACTTGATCTGATCGACCAGGAATAAAGTATGGGGAGATAGGGTCCTTAATAAAAAAATCAAAAAATGTGTGTGCTTTGTATATTTGTATATTACACTATTTTATTTTTACGTAAATTAACCTCAAATAAAATAGTTTTCAAAACAAAAGTTATAAATAAAAATGTGTCCTAAATAATAAAAATAATTGCATAATGAAATCATGTACAGAATAAAAACAACCACACTTGGAAAAAGCCACTAATCGATAATTGAAAGATCAATTCCAGGTCCATATGAACTCAAATTGAATCAAACTCACTTCCATTGTATTTTAAATTAAATTATCTTTACAATGGTTATGATTTCATAATTTTTGGTGCTACAATTGAAAAGTCAATTTTCTAGGGTGGTTTGTGCAATTTTCCCATGTATTTGTACATATTGTATTTATAAATATTTTTACTAATTATTTTAAACAAAAACTAAAAATTTAAAATAAAAAAACTAATTTCCTTATTTAACTATGTATATAATGTACAATATGTATATAATATATCTATATAGTTGCTATTCTTAAATAACCACAACAAAAAAATTAACATTTTTTATTCAATTTAATAATTTTAACATTAATATCTTTCTTATCTCTATCTCATTTTAATTTTTTCCTTGTCTCTTTATATAATTTCAATTTTTTGAATTTCAAACTTCTATCTTTTCTATTTATATGGCTCCTTCTCCCTCATTCCAACTTGATCAATCTATGGAGAGAGGAGCCCAATCTCTGAGAGTCTTCTTGTCGCAGAAGGGTGCCTAGCCTCCAAGCCATCCGGTGACAACGAGTCGGCCTTCATCGAGTTGATCAAGGTCGTTTCTGCTCCTAAGGTGAGATCCACATTTTTCTTTTATTTTTAGTATAGGTTAACTTAGTTTTATTTTTTGCCTCTTTATTTCGTCGTCATTCTTATTATCTAGAAACAAAAATTAAAAAAATAAAAGATAAAAAATTTCACAAAAACTAAGGATAGTTCACCTTTGAGATTCCTGTTTTTTCTCTTAATTGAATGTCTTTCGATTATTTTAATAACTTTTGGGAATTGTAGCCCCCTTGAGTTCGATCATGTCCTCTATATAGGTAAATAAGTAGCAAAAAACATTTCTCTGGCTCCACCTTATTCTTTGTACTTTTTTGCAGCAAGAGAAGAAAAAAATGTTTGTTTGTTGATGCTTGATTGGGTTGCAACGACATTGTTCATAATTAATATAATAAAACCAATCCTTGAAAAGCGTGCTCAACAAAATGGCGTCGTTGTCGGGGAGGCACAACGAGGGTATTTAGGTTTCTCTTTTGACATGTTATTCTTGGTTGTATATATTTGTGTATATATTTACACATTCACTCCATTGTTCATATTCACTTTCATTTCATTTTTTCAGCTTATATTTGATAATTGTGTTTCTTACATATTATCTCTTTCCTTTTTCTTACAAGGGCCCACGGAGTGAAGGAGGCGATCCTAGGAGAGCTGAAGCACCCAAGCGACGCGGAGGTGACTTGATTCTTCACCGAGCCGTAGGATAGTGAGAAGAGGGAGAAGAAGAATTGAAGGAGACAAAAAAGACTTTTATTTATTTTTTCTAGCATTTGAACCATTGTAAATGGAAATTAATTCGTTATGTGGTCTGTTTTGGCCAAGTGCCGGTGCATTTGGGGGACCTCACTGGTTTTCTTTTCATGGCCTTATTTTTTTAATTTCCCGCGGATTTCGTGAGCTACATATTGATTGCTTTAATTAATTTGCTTGAGCAAGGTAATTAATTAGGTCCAAACACCCTAAACAAGAAATTCTATACCTATAGAATTGAGCGTAGTTGGACTTAGTCAAATTAACATGTTCTTGCCTGGTAATAGAAGCTATTGATTAGGACGGTTCACTTGTATTTGCATATAGGTTAGTTTATTTTTCTCTATTTAAATTCTGCGTGGATCACCTTGCATGTAGAGTGCTGGCGACAAGGTATGCATCTCTAAACCCTGCATGCATCATTGTGTTTAATCGCACATTGGCATTTCTGATCTCCTTCCTTGTTTTCACTCACATAAGTTAAAAAGGAAATTGGACACTCGGTAGGCGATTTATTGAAAATACTCAAACCAAGTGATAACCGCCTAAAATCAGGACTGGTAAAGAAAACTCAACCCTAAAATAAAGGTAAGGAAAAATGATTGTTTTGGAGAGAGTAACCCCTATCTGGTTTGATTTATCTGCAGCGAGAGAGCGACTCGTACACTAGAATAGAACCACGCCCGAACTCTCTTCAGACTGCTATCTTGTGATTAGTTGTTCTCTAGTGAGGACTTCACCGGGTAGCTAGTAATCGTTTCGAGGGTTTATTTTGTGTTTTATTGATTGTGTGTATACTCGATCCTTCCGCGCATTTGTGCCTTTTCTTTCATAACTTGACTTGACTATCGTGTTCTCCCAATCCCTGTCTTTTGTTTCGGAGATGGCCACTGGAGTTATTTTAATCCAATCTTTACGGACTTCTCGCACTCTCCAGTCGATCCACCTTCCTTTTTCCAGGAGGACTTTCCTCCTTATTTTTGTGCATATCCGCATAACCTATTATTTCAGTAATCGGACGATGATTTTCACTCACACGACTCTGTGATTTTGGAGTCACCTTTCTTGGTGTCCACACTTGAGACCCTGAACCAGATGATGGAGCATATGAATTCGAAGATTAGTAATCTATTTAACATAAATGAGAGCCAGAACGCTGCTCCAATATTTGAGGACATGGATTCACTTAAGGATAATCATGAGAGCTTGCAATCAACTAAAATACAAAAAATGAGAAAATTTTAAAAATCAAAAAGATTCTGGGAGACACATTGTTGATCCATTTTATGAGGAGATGGAACCCATGCCACACCATTTTCTTACATCGTCATTCACCACATGTCCCAACCATGACCCCAAGGATGCCACTATACAGACTGCTCTTGGAAATCCTCGTGTAAATGCTGATTCTGATCTCTTCCCTTGTATTGAGGAGGTCCACAAATTCAAAATAATGTTGACTAAACCATAAGTGATGGCCACCATTCACGAGATCATGAAAGCCCCACTTCACTAGGCCATGACCCATTTATATGCTCCTCAACACAAGAAAAGAAAGTAAAGGAACAAATCTGAGAATCAAATCTTGACCATGGCCACTCCCTACGCCATCTCTCACAGTCCATATTTTAAGAAAGGGAACACTGCCACACCTCTTGTGAGTTTCTCCATATCTGACTATTCTTGTGATAACACTCTCCTTGATGATGGTTCGTCAATCAATATAATACCCTTCTCTATGGTATTGTTTATTCATCTTGGGCCTCTCAAGAAAACCAGGATGATAGTTCAATTTGCTGATGGATCAATCAAGAGGCCGAAGGGTATTCTAGAAAATGTTGTCATTCTTATTAAGGTCATGAATTTCACTTTGGATTTTGTCGTATTTCCCATGGAGACCTCCACCCCTGTGGATCACCCTCCCATCATCTTGGGACGACCTTTCCTTGCCTCTGCGAGAGCCGTTATTGATTATGGATCAGTAGAGATTCGCTTCCGTTTTGATGCAGGGAGCGGTGTGTTGATCACTACATCCATTATTTACCATAGACATGCATACCATGAGATCCCGCTCATGTTTGCCAAGCCCAAGGAATTTGACATCGATGATAATATCAGAGATTCTCGTTGTATGTTGGATGATAGTGAAACTCAAGAATTCCTCTTCAAGGAGGAAGACTCAGAAAGCATAGACCTTGGAGTTCCCCCTTCTGGTACATGGAGATGCATTGATGACATCCACGGGATTTACACGAAAGACACCCTAGAGCAGAAGGCAGACTCTGAGACTAGACATGACGGACATGATTTGACTATTTCACTGATGAGTCCGTTCCTATTCACCCTGATTTAGATGAGACCAATAAGGCCAAATTTGATTGCTTTTATAAAAGAATTTGGGACTTTTGATGAAGATGATGATCTAGTAGAGGCTCGCCATGCTGGAATTGATCTTACTTTTTTTGATAATGATTTCGATCATTTTTTACTTTGATGTTTGCGGGACATCTCAAGTAGTACATGACTACACTACTTCCAATAACCGATCCGTGCCTGCACACTCTGACATTGCTGAGGATACATTATTGGTCGATCCTGATCAGTTCATGTCTAATGATAATCCCAATACTGACCTACACCTTTTCAAATCCATTCCTCAGCGATCCCGCAAGAAGGTTCGCTTTCGACCTTCTTGACTTTTGTACATCCACTCCGTTTGTATATCCTTTCGTTTCATTCTTTCTTCTTCCATTTTATCACTCACCCCTTTTCTGTATGCCTATATATGCTATACTTAGGATGTTCTTTATCTTAAGTATATGGGGTGAATGATTTGTGTTGTTCATATTCGTCCTATTCATCACTCTTGTTGTTGCCTATACGTAGGGATACTCTACCCTAAGTATGGGGGGAGGGTGATGTTGTTCATATCGTCTTTTTTATTTTTGAGTCTGTACATTCTCTGCGTCGGTTTTCCCCTTTTGTACAGTCTTCTATACTTAGGATTACTTGTACCTAAGTATAAGGGGGATCCCCGACTTCTTTTCTTTTCATTTCCTCTTTGAGTCGTTGTAGCATATGAGTCTTTTCACTTTTGTATACTTAGCATGAGTTATGTCTTCCTTTATCGCTATCTAGTCACTATGAGGACATAGTTCGAGCTATGTATAGGGGGTGTCGTATATATTGTATATATACTTTAGACATAACTCATACTTTTAATATTTATTTTTTGGGGATATGCATATAAGTTCGTAAAATCCACGTGTGTGTATAGAGTTTGATTTCATTAAAAAAAACAAAAAACCAAAAAAGAAAAATCCCGAAAGAAACAACAAAAAACCAAAAAAAACAAAAAAAATCTTGTATATACTTGTATATATTTTACTAACCCTTTTTCCTTTTTGAAAAAAAACTACATAACCAAAAATAGATAAAAAGTTGCATAAAAAAACTCTTTTTGCATGTGCATCATTTTTGCTTTCCTTTCCAAAAGCCCATAAAAAGTTCAAAATTAGAAAATTGCTTCAAAAAAATGCTTTCTTTTTGCATTGTACATGTATCTTGCATTTGCAAGTGCATTTTTCAGGATAGTATTGACATTTAAACTAAGTCTGGAATAAAATTGAAGAATGGAGCCTAGTTGGGTCTTAATCCACTTAATTTCAGAGGAACCTTATAAGAACTGGAGTTAAGACTTTTCATATCCTAGTGACTTAATTCTTTGAATCCATAAGACTATGTCCACATGTCATCTTGATTAGTCTAAGTAGAATATTTAACAACACACGCATGATTCTTTCAGACGATGGCATATCTTGGGCAAGCACTCTACACGTAGCTATTCATGGAGGAGGTAGTGAGGGGGCAGAATCTTTTGGCTTGGAGTAGCATATGAGGGTAGTACATCTCGCAGAACCTCTCATCTTCCTCTAGGGAGGGAAGTGCATCTCAACCTGGTCTGGTGGCATTGAGGTCTAAAGACATGATGCTGTGGGGCTGCAATAATGTTTCAAAAGAGGGATAGTCTACTATCTTAAGAGGAAAAGCTCCTTATGTACATGTTGCACCTTGTATATATTTTCAAAAACGAAAAAAATGCAGAATCTCCAAAAGTGGACAGGCCTGATTGAAAAGTAAAATGCCTGCCGAAGTGTATATACAAAGATAAAAAAATAATAAGAGTTTCAAAGTTAAATTTTTGTAAGCCTGCAGCTGGATGACTTGGCTATAGTGGTCATGCATCCAAGGATAGGTAGCTACAATGGTTACCGTCAATTATTTTCTCCATCTCCTCTTCTTGAGCCGGTTGTACTTGAACTTAGAATGGAATATCCCGCTCCTTGAGGAAAGAGTTGCTAGATCGAGGGACTAGAGTTACCTTGTTGAGGGAGGATGTTTCTTTGCTACTTTTGATATGGGGGGCTATCATTCACTTACACCACACAAGTAAAGATTCATAGTCCTAAGAATTTGTGTATGTAGACTTGTTCTGACATGACTATTGAGGAGACCTAAATAGGAGTCTTATGGAACTTAGAGGCTGTTAGGTTTTGATTCAATTTCCCATTAAGGTTCTGCCACACTAATAATCCAAAGGTCTGACAGAGCTCCATAGTACAATTTTATGAAGATAAGTTTAATATTCAATATTGTCCAAATTTCTTCATTTTTCCTTTCTTTTATTTTTCTTTTTATTCACTTATTCTTTTAAATAAGTGTTTGTTAAGGGACTAGCAATGGTAAAGCATAGGGGGATGATGAATCTACATTTTATCATCTTTATTCATTTATTTTAGCTTAAAATCTCTTATAAAACAACTATATCTAATACTAATTCCATATTCTTACTAACTTGCATTTGTGAGTAATATTTTACACTTATTGCCATTTTAACATAAAATAAATAAAGAAAGAAAGAAAGGAAAAATAAAGAAAAGAAAATGAAAAAAAAAGTTTGTATATATGTAATAGATACAGGTTGGCCCGAACCCCGAGAGAAGGTCAAGACTTGACCTGATCGACCAGGAATAAAGTAGGGGGAGATAGGGTCCTTAATAAAAAAAATCCAAAAAAATGTGTGTCATGTGTATATTTGTATCTTACACTATTTTATTTGTACATAAATTGACCTCAAATCAAATAATTTTCAAAACAAAAGTTGTAAATAGAAATGCATCCTAAATAATAAAAATAATTGTACAATCAAATCATGTATAGAATAAAAGCAACCACACTTGCAAAAAACCACTAAGCGATAATTGAAAGATCAATTCTGGCTCCATATGAACTCAATTGAACCAAACTCACTTCCATTGTATTCTGAATTAAATTAAGGCAGTGATGTCATAATTTTTGGAGTTACGTTTAAAAAGTCGATTTTCTGGGGTGGTTTGTGCTATTTTCCCATGTATTTGAACATATTGTATTTGTAAATATTTTTGCTAATTATTGAAAAAAATTAAAAAATAAAAATTATAAAAAAAACTAATTTACTTCTTTAACTATGTATACAATGTACCATATGTATATAGTATATGTATATAGTTGCTATTCGAAATAACCACAACAAAAAAATAAAAAAATTAACATTTTTTATTCATTTTAATTAAGTGATGAAAATACAAAAAAAATATTTTTTGTAAATAATTTTAACATTAATCTCTTTCTTATCTCTATCTCATTACAATTTTTTCCTTACCTCTTTATCTCATTTCAAATTTTTGAATTTCAAATTCTTATCTTTTCTATTTATATGGCTTCTCCTTCATTCCAACTTGATCAATCTTTGGTGAGAGGAACCCAATCTCTGAGAGTCTTCTTGTCACAGAAGGGTGCCTAGCCTCCGAGCTGTCTGGTGATAGCGAGTCGGCCTTCGTAGAGGAGATCAAGGTATTTTCCGCTCCTAAGGTGAGATCCACAGTTTTCTTCACTTATTTTTAATCTAGGTTAACTTAGTTTTATTTTTGCCCCTTTATTTCATCGTCATTTTTTTGATCTATACCTTAGAATACATCACGATTTGATCCACCACCAACTCGATTTTTAATTTCACATCTCGATCTATTTGCTTTCTTTTCTACCTTGCACAATCTCTCACCTCCAATCACGCACAGTGGTAGGAGATCCAGTTCCATCCATCATTTTCCTCGGAACCACACTCGTTCATGTCGTCCGTTTTGATTTTGGGATCAAGCCTTCAAGCTCGCATCCTAATTGTTTATAAATTAAAAATAAAAAATATTTCTTTTTGTTTATTTCCAATATTTGTTTTGCCGGATAAATAAAAAACAAAATAATAATAATTTTTTTAAAAAAAACATTTATTGTGTTACAGTTTTCTAAAAAATAAAAAATTAAAAGTTTTTTCTTTCTTTTCATGATTTCTGTTTATATTTGAAAAATTAAATAGAAAAAAGAGCTCCAGCAGGAGGCACCCGCCGCCCCACCACGATCTACCGTCTCCAAATCGGCCATCACTGACGACACCTGTTGGAGCCCTCAGCCTCACCTAGCCCCTCCGTTCCAGATCATCCTGAGCACAGTTGCTGTCCTGCAGTCGGTCTCCACCAACCTCTGCACGACGAGGGCCGCCTCCACTACCTTGCGAGCGGAGCCATCGACCTCCTTGCTCACGGGGAGAACAACCTTCACCTCCACTATGGGCCCGCCAGCCCTCCCAGGAGCCGATGTATCCACCTATGGCCAATCATCACTAGTTGCCACCGCTCTTCTTAACCGCGACCCTCTGCTAGAACAGCCGCGCACAACCATGCGACCCTCCTCCTGAACCGCTTCTCTCCCCCGCGCAAGCATGGCCACCCCCATGTGGCTCTCTAAGCCATCAGCCCGCCACCTCTTCCGCTGTGCTTGGAGAAGTAAGACAGTGAGCGACAGTGACCCCCCTGTTTTGATTTGAAGAGGAACGAAGGAAGCACAGAACCCTAGTTTTAAAAAAATTAAAAATTGGCAAAATTGCGTAAAAGCCCGTAGTGCTTATGAGAAACTACAATAAAGCCCCCACCTCATCCAATCACATGCGTTCCATGCTTTTTCTTAGGTAAATTGCAAATTTCACTTTCTATTTTATTTCTGTTATTTATTTAATGCAAAAATAATAACTATTTGCATTTCAGTCCTTCAATTCCAGACTTGATTTGGCATGATCTTTTCATTTAAATAAATACTTTTGTTGCTCAATAAATTCCCCAAAAATCATGCTATGTTCCTGATGTGTGTATCTTTCTAGCATAATTTTTCATTGCATTTTATCATCATTTGATATTATTAAAAAATAAAAAATAGTGTCCTTTTTTCTTCCCGAAATTCAAATATTCATAAAAATTTGAATATTGCTTTAAAAATTCCAAAAAAATAGATTAATTTCCTTTCATTATCTTTTAATTTTTATGAAAATTTCGATCATTAAATCTTTTCAAAACCCAAAAAATTTAAAAATACAAAAAATCTTTGAAAAATCATAGAAAATTCTACAAAAGTCCAAAAATTATCATTTCACTTCATGTTTGTAGATATTTGTCTATATATTTGCATAAAAATAATTTCTAAGAGTTTTCGGCACTTAAAATATTTTAAAGTTGCAAATTACTCTAGGTTGTGCACTATTTTCCTTTTCTGCCACTGTTTGATTTTTAGAAAAATACAAAAACATCTGGGAATTCTACAAAAATTTCCAAAAATATTTTAAATCCTTTAAAATCCAAACAAATTTCTCTGGATTTTTCTGAGCATTTCTGACTATTTTGAAAAATACAAAAAGAGTGTGGTGTGTGTATTTCTTCCCTAGTGCATATCTTTCCTTTATTTTTGAAAACAAAAATTGCAAAAATCAAAATCATTAAAAATTTGAAAGTTAGAAAATAAAAAATTAAAAAATTTAAAATTTAAAAAGATAAAAAAATACAAAAAAACAAGATAGTTTGCCATTGAGATTCCTTTTTCTCTTAATTGATTTTCGAATAATTGAATAACCTTCGGGAATTGTAGCCTACCTGAGTTCGATCATGTTGCTATACAGGTAAATAAGTAGCAAAAATTTCTCTTGCTTCATTTTTCTCTTGTAAATAATTTTGCAGCTTGAGAAAAAATTGTTTGTTCGTTGACGCTTGATTGGGTTGCAACGACATTGTTCATAATTAATATAACAAAAACCAATCCTCAAAAAGCATGAGCAACAGTTATTGACATATTTGATAATTAAATCAAATTCAATTATCGTAGATAACTCTCATTACATGGCTAAATAATGTGAATCAAATTCATACTATTCATAATAATTAAGTCACATTTAACTATCTATTTTCCTCAATGCTTAGATATATTGTTAACAATAAAATTGTCCTTGAACTCTTTCAAGATTAAAGCCTTTCTTCACGGATACTTGGGGATAAGGACAAGGCGATTGTACGTTCCATGTATAGTGACTTGGACGTTGGGATCACATCTCAAATCCCGATTTCAGGGACCTCCCATGGATGTTTGATTAAATCAAAACCCTAGATCTAATCTTCTTATTGTATCTGAATCACATTCAGATCAACGACCAACATTTGGACTAATATCAGATCACTTCTCAATGAGACGAGTCACTAAAATCCATACTTGTTTCATCACTCCCTCAGAATGGAAGCGTCATGGTTATACAATTATTTGTGACCACATCACCCTTAAGTATTCCAATACATGTACATCTTGCATACAAGATGACCTAGAATAAACCTGAAGTTTTAGATCAATTTAGACTGTCTTCTTCAGGGTTTTATCATTAAGTTTCTCATTTGATCATTGGGAGTTGTTATCAATCATATACTTTCCAAAAGCATTTGTCATGCCAAGGTATTGATCATAAACTTTCTAAATATATGTATCAAACCTACAAATTCAGTCAAGCTTCTAAAGCAAGACGATCGTGCACGGAATTTGATTCCCAATATCTCACGAGTATTCTCGTGTCTTCCGGTTCAGTAAATGAACCTGTATAATCCCTTTGAGAGTTTACTCATATGCCCTTGTATGCACACCAATGTACTAGTGTATAGTCCTTGATTAGATCATCAACCTGTAATTCTGGCAAATGTACATACTCAAACATATAGTAACGCATGTATCTTCGGTCAGAGGATGCGTGCCTATACCATGACATCATACGACATAAGTTTTTGGTTATCTCGATCTCCTAAAGTCAACTCTTTGACCAAACTTATCTAACATCTCTAAATCTCTATTCTTATGCAAAGGACCTACATCAAGAGGTCAGTAAGATATCTGCCCATTAGAGGAAGGATTGCCATCTCCTACTCAGGATAGAGATCATCTCTTAATAATCACTTGATAATGCTTGATGAGTCCTCAATATAACTCTTTAGACATTCATACAAGCACCAACCTCTATGATTCTACAACTGAATCAACAACTGTGTGATCACCAAGATGGCTATGGTATGTAACCCTAATTGTACTAAGGGACCTATTATGCAAATTAGTTATTCTTCATTTCAGACCAGGGAATGATATTTGCAATAACATTTATTGCATAGCGGCTCGTTGTGGGCTTGCATGCCCACAATCGCTATAGCAATTGCCAGATCCAATTTATTAGACACCGCAGGCCCTTCAAGACCAGGTGTTAGGAACCATAGTCTCTACGTCCAACAATGTCAAGACAATGATTGTTGCAATAGTTGCATCATATCTCCTATGGATAACTATATTCCTTCGATCAAGACTTTTGGTCTCCTGAAATAGATGCAATAGATTGCATACATGAATAGAAGAAGTAGAATATACAACACAACTACCTTCTCGTCCTACAAGAAAATTGATTTCAATGATGTAAATAGATTTTATAATTGTCAGGGCATTATCTTTAACCTTCTCTAATGATTTCAGATAATTTGGAAAATCTCTTTTCTAGTGCATTGATTTTTTTAAAGTGATGACATACATTTGTTTTATTGGATATCAGATATGTGGAAGCTTGAGAGGATGAGTCAACACTTTGATTCTTCTTCTTCATTTGTTGGGCCGGCCTCTTCCGGAACCCATGCTTCTAACTGTGCTCAATGCAGTTCACATCACCGAACATCTCTTTTATATTCAACATTATATCATGGGCATTCTCTATGTCCATATGCTGCATCCAAAGCACTTTTGACAGAGACCCCATAATATAACAACGAAGCAACGAGAAGTCCTAATTAAAATATTCATTAAATTTTAAATCTTACATTGACATGAGATTTGTATGCTTGTTCTTGGTGAGCACATAGATGATGCGCTTTGCAAAGAGAACAAGATCCAACTTACAGATCTAATCCAAATAATTTGGCCCGGTCAAATGATTGACCTCCAAAAAACTGTTTAGCGAGTTCATGGATTTCATATTAGATATTAATAATGCACTATATTAGAACATATAAATAATTATATATTCAAAATTAAATTATGAGATCGAGGATTTCTAATCAAATATGTCTTGCCTCTTAATCTCGGAAAGTGTGTTCCCTTATTAAAGTTTCAATGCAAGAGATATACTTACCGCTATATTTCTAGCAAGAACCGAGATATCCTTTTTACCTTTGTTACATCCCATTAGAAATTGCAACTTGAGTAAAAAGAAGTGGGAACTCATTCCGTCTTGCAAGTCCAACTTGCATTTCTTAATTTGTTCTTTATTATTGGAGCCCGCTACCCCTAAGGTGTTGTTGACAATTTGTTATTAAATCAACCGTCAAAACTAATAGAACTTGCTATGAACAGTCCAATACCACCGGAAAAAACCTGGGAGAGGTCGAAGTGCGTCATTAGAGGGCTGATTGATTCAGCAGAAGTCTCAAGTGTGCTAGCGTCGACTTTCAACTAGTTAGCCATAGAGTGTATGAACATGCTAGGCAGATAGACTGAAGAAGTACCCCTCAAGCAAGCTCTTATTAAATATAGAAAATCATCCCTCAGACTCAAAAGCAAAAATACGGTCATAGGAGAAGAGAGCCGCAGGGAAAGGAGAGGCTATGCACTCAGAGAAGAAAAATGGATAGTCTGAGATAGGGAAAGAAGACTGCATGATAAATATTAGCCCCAGAATGCTACTCACTTTTTGTCTGGGAGTTTTCATCCCCCATATACAATCGTGAATTTTCTTTATATATATTTAAGGGCTGGCAGGAAGATTCACAAAATCAAGGAAGGCTAGTAGGATAAAGGCAGGCTACAGAGGGGCGGAGCTGCAGTAGAGGGTAGAAAGAAGATCTCATAGGGATACCAAGGATAGACATCTCTATCGCTGCTTTTCCCAGACCGTAGAAGGAAGGGCCCCGGATCGCTGCCTTTGTTTGATATGTGCAGAATTCAGTACAATACAAACAACAACTACACCAAGAAGGGCCATTCCCCCTAGAATCCTGAAGGGGAAGGTCCCCGGGGAGAGATCAGAAGGGGAGAAGCGACTCGTCCCCTGAGAATACGATAGCCCCTTCGCTTCCGCTCGATCCAAAAGATCGACTTGGCGCAGGAGGCCCAGCATTCAGGGCTGGAAGGAGGCAAGCTCATTCTGGGGGGCATGGAGACTACAATCCCCCAACTACTAAGAAGCTTTTCTTCGTTCGGGGGGACAGACGGGGGGGGGGGGGGGGGAGCGCTGCTTAGCGAGCTTAGGGGTTGCCAACCACTACATAAACCATTGGCGGAGAAAGCTCGAAGAGCTTCCCTTCATTCGCTTCGCAGGAGACGCACAACACATAGCTGGAAGTCAGAGGGCCCGTACTACCTGCCGTACCCTTCGCTTTAGATATATGAGGAACAATATTGGGTCACTATTCTTACGTGCATACTCTTTTGAGAAGCAAAGAGCCTCATCCATGTGTTTATGTACACCGGAGTTATGATGTTGCATAGGCATCTCTAATGTATAATACATGACTACATAACCCTTAGCCATGACGACAGACCATGGATGTCATTTTTATGATCCTCATATCTCATTCAAATTTTAATTAATCATTATGAATCACTTTCATTATGAATTATTCTTCCAAGTGAGCTACTGCTCTATTAGTGATCTAATATTTATTTAGTTAGATCTAATTTAATTAATCATATTAATTTAATTAACAATCTAAGTTAACTAACAAACAATTAGGGTTTGCTTGATATTATTATATAGAATATACCCTCACATTGTACAATTATGTTATTCTAATTTGTTGTTTAAAGTATGCAGAGACTTCTCATGCTACCCGTCCTTGAAACAAATATGGCCTGGTCGGACAGATAAAGTTAATAGGGAGAGCATCCGCTATGCTGCAGGATACCAATTAAGTAATTTATTGGCATATCTCCGACCTAGACTCCATCATCAAATCAATTCAAGACAATGCAATTGGTACAAATTGTATTAATAGGTTTTATTGGTCACAAGATTTTGGTGACCGACGTGATACATATATAGTATTCACTCAGAAGTCTTAGGCATCTTTAAACATTTTTAAAGATCCTATGTTTCTAGTCATATCAAGCAAATATGTTTTGCATGTAAAGTTGACCTACAACGAGTGTATGTTAAACTAGGGTTCTGTCATGAAATAATCATTCAATGGTGATTTATGTTTAATAAAATATTTCCATAAACATTATATAAAAATTTAATTATCGCAAATTCATAATTTCCTTGATTTATATTTAATGATAAAAGTATTAAGAAAGTAATCTTGATGATACAATCATCACCCAATCCATCTCCACTAAATATGAAATAACTAGGTCAAACAGAGTCGCAATCGCATGAAATAAATTATAAAGATTTGATGGTTTAATTATTTAATTATCTAAATTATTTATTTAATGTTTCATGATGAGAAATTAGTAACCAAAATTTAATTTATTATAGATCCATGAATACATGCAAAAACGATGTCACTACGGGTACTTTTCGAATTTTAATTTAGGCACCTTGGTGCCAACTATTGGCTACTGATTTAGGGACATTTTTAGGCATTATAAATACATTTTATTACCCAAAAATTATTTCCAAATAGCGCATTAATAATAACTTTTTGTTTAAGCAAAAAATGATTCGAAACGTGCATCTCATGCATAAACAATAAGTCCATGCGCATCCGATATAAAAATCATGTTCCCTTAAGGATTGATCAGATCCAAGACCTTTGACCAAGTCTCTTATACCACTTTAAGGCTAGGGTTTAGACCTTAGCGGATCACGGAAACTTGTACATTGTATCAAATATGATCAATTGCTACTAGTCATACTAGTTGCAACGAGCAGTAGAATTTAAAAATTACAATAAGATGAAACCACATGATATGAGAACACGTCTCAAATTATTTCATCATGATCACAAATGAGTCAAAGTATTACGTCTTCATGCATGATTGCAATCGCATGTCTCTAATTGAAGAGACTTGCTATCTCATGTTTGATCTAACGAAGGATGCACTTGCAGGTGTGTGGATGAGACACGTGGTTCCCACAATCCGAGTTGAAGATCTGAGTGTGGAGTCTCCTGAATTTTGTCTCATGAAATCAATAGCCTTCACCACGAGCAAGTTACTCCAAAGAAGGTAGAGATCCACAAGCAGTCGATCTAGCAGCACAATGGTGACACAGTGACTGTAAGGCTCTCTAGGTCAATATAGTGGACTGTCACAATATTGAGAGAGGGAGATAGAGCCTGGGTGTGTTTGAGAATAGAGAGAGATAGAGACTTATTGCTTCTCATTGTTGTTGTAAGATAAAGAGATAGGTCTAGCATTTCTTCATAATAAATTGGATGTCCATGGATCTCAATCCATGTGCACACGTAATCAGTGTTGTAGATTAATTTGTGCTTTCAAATCAATGACCATGAATTTGTTGAATGAAATTGCTACAACAAATAAGTAATTTAAAATAAATTAAATATATTGAATATTCATCAATATAATTTAATTTGAATTAAATCAAATAATGTGTAAGTAATTGCAAAGAGGACAAACCTCCTTCCTAACATAGAGTGGACGACCACATTGAATTAGGAGTCAATGGTGGTCATCCACCCTCTATAATAGGAAGGTATCTTCCTTTTTCCAAATTTGTGAGATCTCATGGCTTACCAAATATTTCACATATGCAATAACTTTAGTTGCATAATTATTCACCAAAGTAATTACAAATTATTTTGTGATAATTTTAATCATGTTATTGATAATTATGAATCATATTCATCCATCCAATATAAAATGTAAATTGCATTTACATTATATATTCGATGTTAATCCAATTCATATTAACATTTAATTCATAAATACTACTTACAATTAAATCTCTTCAACATATTATAAATCACATTTATAATATTTATGACTATTATGGATAGTGATATTCACATTAATCATATCCTTCATATTTAAATCATATTTAATTATCTTTAATGACTATTGTCATGTGTCCAAATAATATGAATCATACTCATATTATTTATCATAATTAAATCACATTTATTAATCAATTTCGCAATGCCAGATACATTATCAATAATCATTCTTGAACTCCTTCAAGAATAATGTGCTTTCTTAGTGGATACATCGAGATAAGGACGGAGCTTGTACATTCTATGTATAGTGACTTGGATACTGAGATCGTATCTCATATCCAGATCAAGGCGTCCTCTCTAAGATGTTTGATTAAATCAAAATGTAAAATTATCTTCTCATTGCATCTGAATCACATTCGGATAAAAGTCCAATATTTGGACTAAGATCATATTACTAGTCTACTGAGAGGAGTCACTAAAATCCAATCTGGTTTCATTACTCCTTTAGAATGGAAGAGTCATGGTTATACAATTGTTTACAATCACATCACACTCGAGTATTCTTAATACCCATACATCCTACATACTAGAAGATCTAGAATAAACCCAGAGTTTTAGATCATATTTAAACTATCTTCTTTAAGGTTTTATCATTAAGTTTCTTATTCAGCCATTGGTAGTTCGTATCGATCATATGCTTTCCAAAATCATATATCATACCTATAATTTCTTGTCATGCTTCCAAATCAAGATGATCATGCATGGAATTTAATCGGTCCCAATACCTCAAGAGTGAGCTCACATCTTTCGATTTAGTAGTGAGCATGTATGATCCCTTTGGAAGATTGTGTTACTCTTGTTCCCTTATATGCAAACCAGCTCGTAGGTGTATAGACCTTGTTTAGGTAATCAATCTAATGGTTTGCCTAATGTACATACTTAGACATATAGTAATACATGTGTCTTCCATCAAAGCATGTGTTCCTATATCGTGATAGCATGACATAGGTCTTGGTTATCTCGATCTCGTTAAGTCAACTATTTGACCTAAGTTATCTAACACCTCCAAATCTCTATTCCTATGCAGAGGACCTGCATCATGAGGTCGGTAAGATATCAACCTTTAGAGATGGATTGCCATCTCTTTCACAGGATGGAGATCCTTTTCTAATAATCATTTGACGGTTCTTGATGAATATTCAATCTAACTCTTTAGATATCACCCAAGCACGAATCATTATGATTCGACCATTGAATCAACAACAGCATGATTATTCATATGGCCATGGTACATACCCTAATTGAATTAAGGGACCTTATTAGTGCATGCATTCATTTAATCTCATAGAAGGAGTGAAATAAATCAATAAATTTTGTTTATATATTCACTATTAAAATGACAAATATTTTAGAATGGGTTCGCCCCTAGCTCACATGGATAACATGCAGTTGAAACCACTATCTTCACCAACTGTCACTCTGATCAAATCCCAATCGGAGGTTCTTAGTTAGCGTTATCCTCCTGTACATTATCCTTCTCAAAGCTTACGTGCTTCCCTTTATGAAAGAAATGTAGTTAGGTCGAATGATGACAGAGAATGACTCCGGTAAGATCCATTGTGAGCAGTACCGTGCCACAACTTCTTATTCGGTATTGCTCGAGCAACACGCTTGCTGAACATGTTTGAGCGATGACCCACAACTTTGAAATCTCCATCCCATGCTCTTGATACAATGTTCAAACACTTCTCCTCTCTAGTTAATCCTCCTTTGTAACCCATTTTGTATTTTCTCTTTTTTAATTCTGAATACAAACATATCCTCACATCTACCTGATCATCTCAACACCAAACATCCCATATCTTTGTCATTCCCTCTGATCACTCATTCTTCCTCCAGATATTTCCCTCCACATTGATCCATTTCTCTTCCTGAAAGGAAGAGGAACCCATTAGGGTTCCACCTTCTTTACTCTACTATGGCACCATTCCTCCCATTGAACCCCAAAATAAATCCCCTTGCTTTGGATATATCAATATAAACCTTGCAACATCTTGAGGCATCAACAGTCGGAGGCTTCGAAGCCTCTTTGATATTCAATTTCACCTTTGATGAAACCTCATTGACCTATAGCTCCACTGGTAGTAATTTCTTCTCATACCCTCGACCGCCATCACCAACACTCCATGGAGCTTCTCTGACCTTCAGAGAGGATAAAAATCAACAGAGGAGCAACACAACCTCCACCAGAGCTTTGCATGAGTGTTATCGTGCATGGAGGAGGGAGGAGGTACTGCCTCTAATGGATCAAGGCTCGAGATTCATCGGGTCCTTCTCTAGAGTCTCCATCTCATTCTAATCCAGCCAAAATATCATCTCAATCATCCTCCTCTACATCGCTCCAAGACCTTGGATCCCATTGATCCAATGGTCTCAACCTTTGATCTAAGCCACACGCCACACCTGCTATTTCAGGTCCAACTGAGGCTCACCAACTTGCCACCTTAACCGAACCACGGCCCAGAGCGAAGCTACACTTGAGCCTTCGCTCTCACAAACACCAACACATGCCCTCTGGGCTTTTTGCACATATGCACTATCAACTTTTCTTATTTGCAATGACCACACGTGTTCTTGTACTTTATGTAGAAGCCCTTATGACTTATTTATATTGTAGATACACCATATTTGGACCTTTTTGAGTAGTTAATTTTTTTTAATTATGTTTTTCCTACAAAAAAACCTATGGATTGTATTTCTGATAACTTTTGGCTTTGATGCCCAAATTTATTGAAATTGGTATCATTTGAATCGTGATTTAGTTCTCTACATATTGATGCATTAATAGTTCTGATGTGAAGAACTTTATATTGCTTAATTCATAGAATATCATCCTTGCTTGTTGTATATTCTCTAATTTTTGATTAATTCATTTTATCTTAATAACTCACATAGAAATAGGTAAATTAATCCATGTTTAATATACTTATTTTTAGTTAATTTTTGGACTAATTACTAATTAAATTTGATTAAATATTAATGAATTTTCATTTATTTAGGGACTTAGACTTATTAAGTGTAACTAGTTAATCATTCATTTAGTATCTTATTCATGTATTCATTATATAATTAAATTCTGTAGACCAAGTCATCATATTTGTGTAATTTATAAAAGAGACTTTTTGTATGTGTATTTTGTGTATTGTGTTTATCTCGTACATTTGTTGCATCATAATTTGCATATAAAAAATTAAAATATTCATGCATGCTTTAAATTAAATAATTTGTTGTATCCCTCGATTCTAACTACACTAAATTAAATAAAAATAGATATCTAACCTAAATTAGATATCTTAATCGCTTATGTCCCTAAGATCGATACTGGACTTGCTCATGTGTAAATTAAAGTCGCGCTCTCTTCACTGAGATTTTAGGTGTGGTTCTGAATAACTTGTTATTCTCTCATACTACAATTTGACTAGTTTAGAGTAGCAATTTAGCATTTTATGAGATGACATTGTTGCCGAGGATATGATATTGTGAGATTATTAACGTAGGTTTAAATATTTTTATTGGATTTTAGTGTTATTTAGGTCAAGCATCATTTTTTATCATTATGTTCCTTAGTTGTATTGTAATATTTTTCTTTTTATTTTGTTGTAACCTTTTGTGTTTTTATCTCTCGTACTAGATTCTAAACCTATCTTAGTTGTTGGCAGGGCCCGAGGAGTTGACGAGATCGAGGCGATACAGAGGTAAACCACTTTGAGTGGAGCACTCTTGAAGGGCACCTGAGCTAAATTAAGGGGAGAGATAGTGTAGAGTAAACTTAGATAAAATTAGTACATTCTTGTAAATAATTTATAATATTGGCTATGGTTTAAAGTTGTTCTCATTTGAGTTCTCGCAATTATAGAAGACTATGGACACTTTATTCTTTTTATGTGTGTTTAAACAAGTTTCATCCTTTGTCTTTAAGCATGGGGACTGACTTGAGTGGCTGGCGATACTAAGAATGCCCTATGTTAATTCGTTCTTTTAATGTTGTAGTCGGACATTTAGGAATCAATCAAAAATTGAACCACACGAATAATTCAATTGATTAAGCAATGTGTGGCTATGGGTTTATTTAAACTAGGCAAGCCCTAGGGTCTACTTAAGAAGGCGAAGGAACAACTTAAGGTTCAATTTATCAATCTTAAAGTACAGTTTTCTAAAGAAGGAATTTTTGGCATTTTTATCTTTTTTTTTTAATTTTTTTTATTGATTTTTAATAGGAGAGATGTAATTACTTATATAGGAAATAAGATGCATGAATTTTTGCAAATAATTTTAATGTAAACAAAATAAATCTATACTATGTGGTGAGAGAAATAAATGCAATTACTTGATTTTTAAATGATGTAGTGTGACGATGAAATGATAATGCAAAGATAATAAGTGAATGTTGAATAGGTGAATCAACCCAATCAAGAAAATTAATTCATCCTCGAGCCCGACCCCAATAAAAAATTGCAGAGATATTGCTCAACTTAGGTTCCAAAGTAATTCCCCAAATCAATGCAATTTATTGCACAATAATAATTAGTGAGAGATAGTAAGTGCACTTATTGTTAACAAAAGAACTCTTCAAATCAATTGATGTTCAAATGTCTCAAAAATAACATATCAATGTTCTAGATAAAAGAGAATGGTATAAGGCTAAATAGACATGAAGAATACAAAATTCTGATGAATAATTCTCTAGATATGAGCATTTGAAGATGCAGATACTAAATACTAATTAAAATTAATAAAATATTGCAATTTAGACCTTTCAGGAGACGTATACATAATTTCTAGAAGCTACGGAGTTGCATGGGTCGGGGCGCAATTTTCCTCGGCCCCTTGTGCTTTTCACATGCGCTTGGAGGCATGGGAGATTGGTGGCGGCTTGTGTCTAGAACCTCCATGTGGTGGGTGGATGAGGATAGGGTCCTCCCGAGCATATGGGCTCAGGTGGCCCAACGTGGTGGCATGATGGTTGTTGGATCAAGGTTGGTTGCTGGATCCAATGGGGTCGCAGTGGTGGCTAGAGATGGCTGTCAACATGGTCATGAAAGGCAAATTTGGAGGCAGTACATCTGAGAGCGAGCGGTAGAGATCGATGGTTGGGGAAGGCAAGCATGCGACCAAGGCGATGTTGTGAGAGCGCAGCGTGGTGCCCGAGGCTGAAGTGGAGGAGGTGGTTTAGCTATGGTGCGATGATGTGATGGTGAAGGCGAGCGAAGGTGTGGTGGGCATGCCCCACAGAGATGGTGATGGAGAAGCCCAAGAGGCAAGGCGACGATGATTGGTGATCAGTGGAGATGAAGGTGGAGCGAAACTAGGGCTCAACATAGGCAAAGTTATGGTAAAGTACGAGGGCGGTATGGTGTGTGGGGGTCAAGGGGTGGAGTTGCAACTGGGACTATGGTGTTGAAGCACCAAGGTGATCAAGGTGGAAGCATAAAGGTGGCGAGGTTGCTGAGGATTGGTCATATAGGCATCAAGCAGAAGAGCTGAAGCATCGATAAAAGGTTGAGGTATGAGGCATGAAGGGGAAGGAAGAAAGAAAAGGGGGAGTAAGAGGAGAAGGAAGAAGCAAAGCATGAAGAACATAGCTAGAACGTCGCTTGGGTAGATGGAGCTCGTCGTCACCTTGGATCGATGATGGATCGGAGAAGCTCAAGCAACGTGTACGTGGCTACTACAAGCATGGAGGTTGAATCCATGGATCTCGTTGGAGGAGAATCACCAACCACCTCTTAACTCCTCTCTCTTGATGATGGAGGATTGGTGGATGAAGATTTGGTAGTGGCGGTACTAAGGGTTTTAAGAGGGAAGTCATAATGGTCGAGGAGGAAGGCGAAGGATGTGTAACGACCAGTGGTTGGCAAAGAATGCGGAGGAGAGGACACGACTAGAAGAAAGAGGAGGAAGAGAAATGGATCTTGTCGTTGGATCAACCCAGATCCAAGGGTAGATAATAGTTCCACATGGTTGAGGATAAATAGAAGAAATTAAAACTAAAATGAAATTAATAAATAAAAAATAAAATAAAGGGGGCAAAATGGGACGACACGTGGTGACTCCAAGAGCCACCATGTGTCGCTCCTAGAAAATTCAAAGAAGAAATAGAAATAAAAATCAATAAAAAATAGAAAATGAGATCAAATCGAACAATGGTCTTCATGAAAGTTGTTCATCTCAATGATATCTACAACATTTGTGAAGGGACCAAAATCAAAAGTAATCATCTATAGAAAACGTATTTTTGGTGGTACTCTATAGATATAAAATACA
This sequence comes from Ottelia alismoides, assembly GCA_037367405.1. Lineage (NCBI taxonomy): Eukaryota > Viridiplantae > Streptophyta > Magnoliopsida > Alismatales > Hydrocharitaceae > Ottelia > Ottelia alismoides. Next base: position 830,677 of record JAZKJV010007777.1, on the reverse strand, counting down.
TGTATTTTTATATTTTATATTTTATATTTTTAAAAAATATAAATCAAAATAAAATCAAATAAAATATAAAAAATATACACATTAATCTATTTTTTAATTATTAATAAAATAAATAAATAAAATAAATAGGACTTATATACACACTTTATATATACACCTAGAGTGACATATTTTATTTTTACTTCAATTTTTATTTGTATTTTTGCATATTTTATAGCTAAAACCTATGAAAATAAAAAAAGGAAATAAATCAAAAAGAGTTATTTTTTACATAAAATAATATGGTTAAAATCATGCAATATGTACAATATACAATGAGGTCCCAAAACCCAAGTTTCACATAAGAACTCCGATTCTTTTGAATTTGGTCTTGTTTTGTAGATAAGTGAATGTATACTGATTCAAAATAGTAGGATTTCATAAGAGATTGTATGGGAGAGATATATGACAATTACGACATTTAGTCTTAGAATTAGGGTTTAGGTTTTATTTGGAAAATAAACAAGTTATTTTTTGGTATTTTCCCCGATTAATGTTAGTAATATGTACGTAATAAAGTTGATTCTAATTAATTTGGAGTTATTGACAAATAATGGAAGTTATGGTAATATACATGTGATAATGTACAAGGTTTTTGAGCTTCTTATTTAATGCAATTATGCATGCTAAAACATGAATTTCAATTATAAATGCACGAATGAAAGAAATACAATTTAAATGAATACTTGCAACGAATCCCGCAAGAACAAAGCTCTATTTTCATATTTTAGATTGATGAATCACATATTCATAAATCCTCATATACTTAAACCTTGCTCATCCCTGATAAACTAAAATAAAATGCATAAGTGAAATGCTATGTTGATCCATACCAAGGTCATGAACTAAAGGTGAAAATGGAACTCGACTCAATCTTTGGATTAATAATGTAACATAACTACTTATGAGAATTAGGCTTTTAAGAACAACAGTCTCCAAGTTATAGAAGTCATCATCTCATCTAGGCTCAAAAGTCATCTTAGATCAACCCCTCCCAAAGAATCCCACGCGAGCACTAGATAACTATCTCTAGTGAGTAAAAAGTGTTAGCTTTTCCAATCCAAGATGTTGAATTATCATGAAATCTTCCCCTGCGGTAACTCATCCTCGAGGAGTCAAGTATTTCTTTCTAAGTTCAGAAAGGTGCTAGTTCACAACAAGTGGGGTAGAAGTCTAGAGAAAAAGGGAAAATAAGTGGGGAGTGACCAGTTTATTCAATGCTCCCATGAAGCTTGGCTGGTGTAGCCAAGTCTCCACCAGATCTGTAGCTTTTTTTAAAGTTTAGACCATTGTGGTCAAATATTGTTCTTTGGTTGCTATGCATTGATCTATTGTGCCCCGATAGATATAGAATCATTTGTTCCACCCATGTTTTGTGGTCTTAGAAAGAATTGTGCTACCCTTCCATCCCTTATTCGAGGCTTTATTTCAACCCAATACTTCGATATTTAGATGTCTACTCTATCAAAGAAAAAGACACGCGGTCTTCCAACACCTCGTCTGAGTTGAGCTAAGTATGCGATGTAGATTATAGACTAATTCCTTATACAAGTGTCTACTCAGAATGAGGCGACTAGGTTAGACACCAAGAGTCAATGTCTAGACACTGGCTTGAAAACTTGGATAATTAAATCTATGACCTGAAGTATCTAAAAACCTACTATCACTGATGTTCCTATGAATTTTAAGTAGATTAAGGTCAGGTCGAGTCCCTCCTCTGTTTTTTTACTAACATGGTTCATAATCTGCTCACTTTCCACTTTGCATATGCATGATATGCTAACGAAATGAACAAATGTAATGCAATGCACATGAACGAAGTGTAGTTTTTAGTGATGATTTTTTTACGAAAGAATGAATAAGAAGTCATTGTTATAAAAAAAGAGATTTGTTGTTGTTTTTTTTAAGTTTTTTATGTTTTTTAAACTTTTTTTAATAAGGCTAGAATTATCTACAAACACAAGTTAGTCTCATTTAAACCATCGATTTTCAAATGACTTTTGAAAGGATTTTCCAAACCATGTCACATAATATATAGATTTTCCAAACATTTTTCAAAATGTTTTCCAAATAAGTAAAATCCCAAATTTTCAAACCAATGTCAAACATTTTTCAAAGATAACGTCACAGATTGAGAAAAATTTTCAAACATTCGTACTCAAATCAGTTCAAAAGATACTTTAACCTAGCTCCAAAAGTTGGAAAATTTTGAAAATATGAGCTTTGGCTAAAGTATATATGAAATACATATGGTATATCCCCCTATACGTATATTGTGCTCTAACATCATAACAATAAGTGTTATGAAGTCATATCTCATTCTTAATACAAAGGAATATATGAGAACTGACTCAGGTCTCTCCTATATACCTAGGTTAAAATAACATAAGTATAATAAGAGGACTAAGAAGAGGGATCAATGAGTGAAGAATAGAAAGAAACAAGGATGACAAGGATGTACAGAAAAGAGCGAGGGTTCCCCCTATACCTGGGCTTTAAATAACCTAAGTAAGAGCGAGTATCTACAAGAGAGGGAACCAATGCTCTAAAAGAATGAATAAATAAAATGTGTGTAAGTGGGAAAGAATGAGTGAATCTTCTTGCTGTTGAATCTTGATGTTGCTTCTTCATGAAGAGTGATATGATGTATCTACATTGTACTTGCTCTGCATGAAGTTGATGACCTCAACATGGACTAACTGCTCGTTAGAATCTACGAAGTTCTTCAACAATTGCCCATTTACCAAAATGGAACGTACACTATCTATGAGATTGTCTATCTCTAACTTCAATTGGTGTGCACTTCCTTAACAATGTAGGGACATGGCCATTGGGATTTGAGCTTCTTGTGGACCACCTTCAACTTGGCGTTGAACAACCATACCTTTTATACAGGGACAAAGTTCTTGCACCTAATGTGCCAATCATGTCATTTCTTAAACTTGTCCTTATAGATTAGACTGTTGTCACACACACGGGTTCTAATTTCCACGAGCTCGTTCAAGTTCAAGTCTCAGCAAAGTTTTCCTAGGTGACAACTCTAATTCACTTTCTTGATTTCCCATTATGATTTGTGAATTAACTCTGCGGGCAAATGGCATGCTTGCCATAAATCATCCGGAAAGGTGAAGTACCAAGTGGGGTCTTGTAGGTTGTCATATAGTCCCACGAAACTTGTTCCAAGAGCTACCACCAGTTAATCCACTTCTGAAGAATGTTCTTTACCTCTTGATTAGAAACCTCTACCATGTCATTAGATTGTGGGTGGTAAGGACAAGCTACTCAATGCTCAAATCTGTAGTCCTTAGCTGATGATCTGACTTCTCTATTCATGTCTACCCCATCAGAATCTAAGACTATTTGCACCCCGAACCTAAAAATGATATGGCCTTTTAATAACTTACAGAAAGTCTTACTATCTATGGCTTGGGTTCGGATAACTTCTACCACCTAGACAAGTAGTCAAGCGCCAACAAGATGTAATCATTTCCATAGTTATTACGAAAGGGACCCATAAAATCCATGCCCCATGCATAAAAACAATCAAAGAAAATCACGAGCTGCATGGGCATCTCATCTCTGTATCCAACAGTTTCTATCATCCTATGACAGATCGGGCACAACTATACAAATTAAAAGGCATCTCTAAATAGGGTCAACCAATAAAATCCACATTGGAGTCACTTGTATGCAGTTCTCTTTCCCTAGTGGTGTCCTCCAGATTCGTGTGAATGACAATGTGTGAGGACACTATCATATTCCTCTTAAGGAATACATCTTCTCTAGACACAATCTGACCCTTCAAAGAAAAGGAACGGATCCTCCTAGTGGTACCTCCTTGAATCCAACTTCAGTCGATCAGTGCTCCTCCTAGTCCAACCATGTGGAACCTACTTGGAGAAAAGGAAGTTCACCATGTTGGCATACCACTTGAGTGAGTCAGTAGCACATGACTCAGTTTGGAAAGTCTCTCTGATCTGCTCAAATTCAGGGGAATCCCTCAACTCAATTCATGATAAATGATCAGCCATTACATTCATCACTTCAGGTTTATCCTTAACCACCAAATCAAACTCCTGGAGTAGTAAAATCGACCTAAGAAGACACTCCTTCGCATCCTTCTTTTCCATTAAGTATCGAATGCTTGCGTGATCAGTAAAAGTTATCACCTTGGAACCCAAAACATAAGATGTGAATTTGTCGGGGCCAATACTACCGCAAGCATTTCCTTTTCAATCACCGTATATTTTTTTGTGCAGGATCTAAAACTTGCATGTGTAGTTTATAACCTACATAATCCCATCTTTCCTCTATCATAACAAACTCCTATAGCAAAATCTGAAGCACCAATCGTGATCTCGAAGGGAAGAGACCAGTCAGGAGCATGTAGGATCGGGATGTCACAAATCTTCCTTTTCAAAATTTTGAAGGCCTCCATGCACTTGTGATCTACAATGAACTCTATTTATTTTCCTAAGAGGTCGGTTAGTGGGGGGTAGTCATTGAAAAACCTGAACGAGTCTCCTATAGAATCCAACATGCCCTAAGAAGACCTCACCTACTTTACGTTGGTTGGTGGATCAAGTTTCATGATCACATCCACCATGGTAGGTTCAACATTCATTCCCTTTTTGGAGATGATGTGCCCCAACACTATACCCTTTGTTACCATGAAATGGCTTTCCTCCCAAGAAAGTACCAGATTCACCTCTCTACAACACTTGAGGACTCGGTCCAAGTGCTCTATACATGTATCAAAGGAATCAACATGGACCGAAAAGTCATTCATGAAAACCTCTAGGAAATCTCCCACCATCATGGTAGATACACTGATCATGCACATATGAAATGTGCATGGGGCATTGCAAATCCAGAATGGCATGCACCCAAATGTGAAGTGTCGAATGTACATGTGAAGGTGGTCTTTTCTTGGTCTCAGGAGTGATGGTTTCCTAATTGTAGACCAAGTAACCATCAAAAAATAGAAAAATGCTTTCCCTGCTAGTCTCTTCAAAATCTTATCAATAAATGGCAAGTGAAAGTGGTATTTCATGGTTGCGTCATTCACGCGCATGTAGTCAACACAAGCGTACCACGATGTGGGTACTCTTCTTGCAATATCTACCACTTCCTCATTTGTGACCATCTGAATTCCCGACTTCTTCAAGACAACATGGAGTGGGGCCACCCACATGGAATCAGAAATGGGGTATATAAATACTTCTTTACACCACTTCTCAATCTCATTCTTAAATACTTCTTGCATATATGGGTTAAGTCTCCTCTAGAGCTCACGAGAAGGACTCACATAATCCTCAACATATATGTGGTGTGCCAGAGAGAGGGGATAACCCCCACGAGATCTGACACTATCCTATCAATCGCTCTGTAGTTTTGCTCTAAGACATCTAAAATCCTAGAATTCTGCTCCAAGGTAAGGTCGACACTAATGATCACACGATATCTCTCTTTTGGTCTCACATGAAAGGCATACTTATGTGTAAGAGGGAGAGGCTTCAAATCTTGTAATATAGTGTAATCTATTAAGTCCGACTGAATCATATCTGAATCGGGTTGTGTGCTATATGAAGGTGGATCCACCTATACGACACTTGACACCAACTCTTCTATATAGGGAATCAGATCGCCAAAGAGATGAAGTAGTTCAGCCAGAGTCGCATCTTAGTCATCATCTATGTCCCTTGATCGTTCTGAAGGAGATTGAACTGACATATCCAAAGGAATCTCTAAGTCGTCAATGGAATAGGGAGATTTATCTCTCAAGATATCATGCAACACTTACCAAATTGCATCGTGCACTAAATCCTCTCCATATGAAAGGGTATCACTTTGTCCTGTGGGGATATGTCTCCAAATCCCAACTATGTTGATTATCTTGCAATATGTATCTGAAGATGAGTACTCTGTGGTGGTCTCAAAATAAGGTCGTTGCAACCTTGCTTGCTTCATATCTATGTTCACTACTTTTCCTGGAGAACGGAACTTCATCATTCATGTCTGATAATCAAATGTTGCACCGTTGTTCCTTAGGAATGGCTGCCCAAGAATGCTTCGGGATTCTCTTGAATGATTGAATTTCCATGTCAAGGACCATGAAGTCCACCTTTTAGTCTTGTCCCTCAATCGAGGTAACCACATTATTCACTTCTCCCTTAGGTCTCTTCATTGATTTGTCTACGAACTGGAGTAATGCTCATGACTTCAGAAGTAGAACTAACTCCATTTTCTCATAAAGTGCTAAGGATAAAAGGATGATAGATGAACCATTATCTTGGAGAGTGCATGAAAACGCAATGCCATTGATATGACTCCCTGCAAAGTAAGCACCCATGTCTCTATTTTTCCTCGGTAATTTCCAATTCTTGAGACAATAGGTAGTGGTTAATGATAAGATGTGAGTCTTCACATATTTATCTGGTTTCTTTCTCCCATGCCTAGTAACTGTGCATCTCACCTTTAGCTACTTCTGAAATGCAGGATTATTAGCCACATTTTCCTCAATTAGTACTTTAACCATGCCGTCTTCCTTACAAAAACATGTCATGTCTATGTCATCCTTTTGAATCTTTGTGATGCGCTTTCCCACCATAAGAGCACAGGGGAAAATAAGAAGAATATGAATGAATAACATCATTCATTACATTATGAGAAACAAAATTCTTAAAAGATACATTGTTTTTATACAACTTGGAAACCGAAATAAAGCTATCTACAATAGATTGTGAGATAGATGTTGAAGGTGTATTCTCCACAATTGGAGGTGTAAGGTCCTTCATAGACTCCAATGTGTCTCCAAATTGTTGTGATCCTCGTGTCCTCCTCTTCTTCTCCATCTCATGAGTTGATAACCTTGTTTGTAGCTAAGAGGTCTATTAAATGTTATGCCTCTCCTCCTTGTCCTATGAAGACTCCTTAAGTTGAACTCTAGAGGTGACCCTCTTTACGACCCTTGCTCGGTCAGGTACGGCTATGGTCCTTTCACTTATGAGTGACATATGATAAGCATTATCACATGAAAGAATCTAATGCTCAGGTCTAAGAGTGTCTAAGGAGTATACCTAACCCATATGTTGCTGTGTGTAAGACTTGTTCAGTCTATTGGGGTTAGCCTAAACTTGGGCAGGAATGGCGATTTGTGGAGCCATCATCTTGTCTTGCCATCAAGATAAGCGGTTGATGTCCACCCGTATATCATAAATCTCATTCCAGTAGGAACGATTCTCATCGAGAATCTGGTGCTGAACATCTGTGGGTACTGAAGAAGAGGTAGTCTACTGAGAAGAGTGATTTCATGAGGACTGGTCCTCATGGCCCTGATAATGTTGCTATTTCTGTTGGAGCTGGGAAAGACGTTGATAATTCAGGCCTTGTTGGCCCGACCTATATTGGCTCTAGAGATCGTACTACTGTTGCTATTGTTGCCTCTACTAGGGCTGACAAGGACTACGGTTGTTCTATGGAGGATGTGGTGCAGAGATGAATGCGGTATTGTAGAAGGTCGGAGGATGCTGGTTGGACTGTCAGTCCCATGTACTTCCCTAACGAGTAGGTTCTTGGGTATACCAAACATCATTTACCTCCTACACTAGTGGAGCCTCCTCCTATACTGTCTCAGCTAGTGGTGCCTACTGCTTAAAGGATTGGGTATAAGAGTGGTTTTCAACCCATGACTGGTGTTTCCCTAACATTGGTCGCTTTTATATCTAGTGTACATAGAAAAATAGAGCAGAGGATGTAGTCACGACAAGTATCTTAATCTTGGATACATTTCGTGATAATTCGTCCGCCTGCTTCAGGAGCTTGGTTAAGCTTTTAGGGTCATTCATCCTCTTATCCATCTACTTTGGCATATTTGGTACAACCCCATGGTGGGGACTATCCCCCTTTGATATGAATGAAACTGGTGACCTAATGTATGCCCTACTCATAATCTATGCGTGCCAATTATCAGCCATCTACTGGAATACCCTCCATACAGTATCCTCTACACATGATGTATAATTGCCTCCACATGCAGTACTCGCTAAACCCTTCATCTCAGAGTTGAGACCATTGAACAAAAATTGGACCAAGATGTTATCATCGAATCCATGACATGGATACATTCTGTGATAATTCGTCCACCTGCTTCAGGAGCTTGGTTAAGCTTTTAGGGTCATTCATACTCTTATCCATCTACTCGACTACTGTCAATTTTGCTACAATAATCCCCATGGTGGGGACAAGGTACTTTATGAGATCACCCACAATCTTTCCCCCTTTGATATTAATGAAACTGGTGACTCAATGTATGCCCTACTCGTAATCTATGCGTGGCTATTATCAGCCATCTACTAGAATACCCTCCATGTGGTATCCTCTACACATGATGTATAATTGCCTCCACATGCAGTACTCGCTAAACCCTTCATCTCAGAGTTGAGACCATTGAATAAAGATTGGACCAAGATGTTATCATCGAATCCATGACATGTATACTTCTGCAGTATGTCCTTGAATCATTCTCATGTATCACTTAAAGGTTCATTAGGCAGTTGGTAAAAACTTGTGATGTGTGTCGTCATCTAGTTTACTCAAAGGGTAAAACTTCTTTAAGAATATGTCCTTGAACTAGACATAGGTGGCCACTCTTCACCTAAGTGCTTAACCAGGTAATCAGCCTTATCCCCCAAGGAAAATGGAAGGACAACAAGCCTAATATAATCATGGCTAATCCTTGGGTGATGTAGGTTAGCATAGATGAGCCCAAATTCCCTTAGTAATGCATATGGTTCCTCTGTGGCATTATTGTCGAAACATGGCAACAAATTTAGAAATGGCAGCTTCAACTCATATTTTATTTCAGGCTTTGTGGACTCGGGTAATTTTGCATTATGTACTATCCTGGATTGTATGTCGCGTCCATGGGTGCATAAACCCTTACATTTAACTATCCTATCTATGCTTAAGTAGGGCATGTTGCTGCTCAGATGCAACCAACCTAGCTAGTATCATCAGGAAAGGATCGTTACGATGTTAATCCTCATCATCTTTCTTCTTAAGAGGCATCTTGAATGAAACTTCTTTGTCACCCTCATCATAAAATGGATTCGACTTAGTCTAGGATGATGAACTTAAATCATCCTCACCAAGGTGAAGATCTTCCTTGGTAAGTGGAGAGCAGAGGAAGGGGTTGGTCAGTGGTTCACCATCCCCAAAGTGAGTGTTCCTGGACTCAAGAGGGTCATGAGTCCATGAAGGTCTAGGAAGTGATGGGAACTCTGAAGAAGATTTCTTTTAAGGGTTCAATGATAAATCCGTGGAGTTTGAATAAAAATCCCTACAACTAGTCATCTTTAATGTCAAGAGGATCATATATGAACACGAATATTGAGGATAATCTATGCACTACGAGGAACATAAATGTCCGGAGAGAACTCATACAAATCAAACACAATACAAACCTTTTGAATTCACCAACTGAACACATTAAGGCCGTAAAGGTTTGAACAAATTATCTTGTTAATTTTAGTTTGTGGTAATGCAATCTTTTAGTCCACTAGACACATGGTGTCTCCTTACGCCCAACGGTGCTCCTGTGTGCTCCCAATCAATGCGATGATCTTCCCGGATTACCGGGTTTCGATATCACACCTCAAAAAATACACACATGCTTACACAACCAAAACATACACTAAAGTCAAAGGCAAGCCCTTACAGATCGCAAGACCGTAAGAATCATAGCTAGATACTTACGAGGCAAGTCCAATGATTTGAGCTCTAACCATCATATCTGCATCCTTACCCGCTCTGTCTGGAGGTTAGTACCTGTGTCCAATGAGGGTTTTATACACCTGTAAAAAAAGAGTTCATTTTATTCCAATTTTTTGTTCAACTTGCATCAATTCACTTCCAAATTTTAAGGTTCTGGTCATCACTGATATTTTAAGGTTATGATTCAATCCCATTTCCTTTTATACTTAGGTCATAAATCAAGAGAGGAATTGGGAAATGGAATGCAAGTTAGAAACTATGATGTTTGCTCAAGTAATAACGTACTTACAATGATTCTCATCATTGTTTAAGTGTTATGCAAGACATAATTTATTTTTTTTTACAATAAATGCATGGAAGTCGAAAAAGTCACACCTAAACACGATACTATTAGCAGGGAAGAATCAGATTTGTATTTTAGCTAATTGTACGTATTTATGTGCATATTTTAATCTTTCATGAAAAATATGATCAATAAATATGTGTGGCATATATGACAAGGGGCACAAACCATTTTGATTTTGATTTTGAATGAAATTTGAATAATAATGTGTCTATCCAAAAATCACCACTCAAGCCAAGAACCACTCTCGACACAACCACAACAAGGAAGAAAAAAATAATGTTCGAGTCTCTGATACACGTGTAAGCTATCAAATAATAGACGTTCTAAATGAAGCAACTACCAAAACTAATTCAAATTAATAATTACAATAATGACTATGAAATGAAAACTCAAAAATAAATCCAATTTCATTGGCTCTTCAGCAGTTGGCTCGCTCCACATTCATAGACCTCTAATAAACTCCCAGTCCACCAGGCCCTCGCACAAAAATATATAATTTATGTAAGAGATGTAAACAGTATGTATGAAAAAACAATAAATAAACAACAAAAAAAAGAAATAATAAAAAAATGAAATAATTATAAAGCAGCTCAGGGGTCACACTACCCGAGTGAATGAAAACCTAACTCTAAGTTTGCTAACTAAACCTAAGTTGATTGCCTCCCTGGAAAAGGTGTCATTTGATGAAACTGAGAGTGACCTATGTTAATCTGTCATTTTCTGTTGTAGTAAGGCACTTAGGAATCAATCAAAGTTTTGATCACACGAATAATTCAATCAATTGAGCAATGTGTGGCTACGTTTTTATTTAACCTAGTCAAGGCTTGGGGTCAACTCAAGGAGGCAAAAGAACAACTTAAGCTTAAATTTATCAGATTTAATGTACAATTTTCCAAAGGGTTTTTTTGGTATTTTTATCCTTTTTTTTAGATTTTTGTTGATTTTTTATAAGAGAGATGTAATTAATTATCAAAGGAAATATAATGCATGAATTTTCACAAATAATTTAATATAAACAAAATAATGATATGCTATTTGATGAGAGAAATAAATGCAATTACTTGATTTTTATATGATGTAGTGTGATGAGAAATGATAATGCAAAGATAATAAGTCAAGTTGAACAAGGGAAGCAAGCCAATCAAGCAAATTAATTCAGCCTAAAGCATGACCCCAATAATAAATTGCAGAGATATTGTTCAATTTAAGTTCCAAAGTAATTACCCAAATCAATGCAGTTTATTGCACAATTAGAATCAATAAGAGAGAATAAGTGTATTATATTAACACAATAACTCTTTAAATTAATTGATGTTCAAATGTATCAAAAACAAAATGACAATGTTCTAGATGAAAGAGAATGGTATAGGGTTTATATCGACTTTAAGAACACAAAATTCTAATCAATAATGCTCTAGATATGAATATTTGAAATTTCAGGGTTTAAATATTAATAACAATAATATAAATCTTGCAATTTAGACCTCCTAGGTGGCTTATGATAATTTCTAGAAGACGTTGGGCTCTCCGATAATTTACCCCATGTGGGGGTATACTTGAAGTTCCTAGAAGTTGTGAGGGTCAAGGTGTAATTTCCACCCATCCCACATGCTTTTCACATGTGTCTGGAGGCTTGGGAGGCTCGGGCAGAGGCTCGGGTTTATAGCCTCTCGTGGTGGGCGGACAGAGCTAGGGCCCACTTGAGGGTGAGGGCTCGGGTGGCACAATGTGGCGGCATGGTGGTCATTTGATTAATGTTCACTGTCTGATCCAACAAGGCTAGAGTGGTGGACAACGATGGCTGTCAACCTGGTCATTGAAGGTGCATCTTGAGGCGATACAACTGAAGGAGATTGGTGGAGATCAATGGTCAGTGAAGGTGAACGTGCAACCATGGCAGTTCTGTGGTGGGCAGCATGATGTGCGAGGCTGAAACGGAGGAGGTGGCTGAGATATTATGCGATGGTGTAGTGGTAAAGTCAAGCGAAGGTGTGGTGGGTGTACCACATGAAGATGGTGATGGTGAAGCCCAAGAGGTGAGGCGATGAGGGTCAATGATTGGTGGAGATGGGGTTCTAGGAAGGCGGAGAGATGGTGAAGTGTGAGGGTGACATGGTACGTGAGGGTCAAGGGGAGGAGTTGCAGTTGGGGCTACAGTGCTGCTATGCAGACGTGATCGAGGCAGAAACATAAAGGTGGTGAGGTGGTCGGTGATTGGTTGTGGAAGTGACGAACAAAGGAGCTGAAGCATCAGGAAAAGGTAGAGGTACAATGCGATGGAGAAGGAAGAAAAAAAGGGAGAGAAAGAGGAGAAAGAAGAAGCAAATGTTGAATAAGATACCTAGAATGTAACTTGGGTAGATGGAGATTAATGGAGCTTATCATCACCTCGATCTGATCGGTGATGGATTGGAGAAGGTCGAGCAACACACATGTAGCAGCTGCAAGCATGGAGGTTCACTCTGTGGATATCACCGGAGATGAAGAACCTCTATCACCAGTCACTTCTCATCTCCTCTCTCTAGTTGATGGAGGATCGATGAATGAAGCTTTGATGGTGGTAGTGCTGGGGGCTTTAATAGGGAAGTCGTAACGGTCGAGGAGGAAGGCATAGGAGTTGTAATGGTCAGGGGTTGGCAGAGAGTGTGGAGGAGAAGAAACGACCGGAAGATGTAGGAGGGAAGAAGAAGGGATCTGGGTTGTTGGATCAGCACATATCCAAGTGTAGAGAATGGTACCACTTGGTGGAGGATAAATAAAATAGAATAGAATAAATGGAGTAAATGACGGGGGTGACACGTGGCGGCTCCAAGAGCTGCCATGTCTCACTCCCTAAAAATTCAGAGAATAAATAGAAAGAAAAATAAAAAATAGAAAATGAGGTCAAATCAAATGGTGGTCTTTATGAATGTTGTTCGTCCTAATGAGATCTACAACTTTCGTGAAGGGACCAAAACTAAAAGAAATTATGTGTACAAAACGTATTTTTAGTGGTACCCTATAGATATAAAACAAGATAAAATCAGATAAAATATGAAACTAATATATACGTGTTGATATATTTTTTTATTTTTAATAGTTGAGAAAATAAATAAATAAAATTAACTCGACTTATATACAAACTTTATATATAGACTTAAAATGATTTATTTTCTTTGATTTTACTTCAATTTTGATGTTGATTTTTTCATAATTTATTATAGCTTAAATAAAGAAAATAAATAATATATAAATAAATCAAAAAGTGTTATTTTTGTAAATTAAATAATAAGGTAAAAATCATGTAGTATGAATAGTATATAAGAAGGACCCAAAACCCAAGTTTCACATATGAACTCCTATTCTTTTAAATTTGGTCTTGTTTTGTAGATAATTGAACATATATTAATTCAAAATTTCGTAGGGGTTCATAGAAAATTGTATGAGAGAGATATATGACATTTTTTAATCCTGATTTTGACAGCCCAAGTAGCTGCTTTATTACACAGAATCAACCATACAATGGGGCCCTTCAAGGAGAGTTACATCTAGCACACTACAACAACCCAGCTATTGAAAGCAAGGCCTGGCAGGCAACCCAACCAACTAGCCCACAAAAAGAAAAAAAGCACACCACAAGGCACATAACAAAAAGGCCAAAATCGAAAACCAAACTTCCAAACCAGCAAAACAAATAAATCCCAAGAATACCCAAATCACTACATCCTTCTTGCCATATACAAGGTACACCTCTACGTATATGCTACATGCATCCCATCATCATCCTAAATAACCACCACACTAAACCAGTCCAGAAGTCCTGCGTGGTGGTATGATCCGAAGAGGCATCTCAACAACCATTAACTCCTGGCCAATCCAGGGATCATTAGTGGGGGATTCCTACTTCACAATAGTCACCTTATGACAATAAATTCTAATCCCCTCCATCCCTATAGTCTTGCCTTGATGATAGACCCGACGAAATGGATGGGAAGCTCGAGATGTTCTCTTCTTTTGTAACTTAGCATTCAATACTGAATTTGGGATGTCCATTTCATGGCCCAAATTCTCCCCTGCGCTCTCATTGTTCTGATTCAATTCAATCATCTTATTTACATCCTCCATGTTTGCAATGATAATCAACTCCGTCAAGGTCCCAATCATAGCATTCAAGTCCTTTACTATATCCAAAATATTGACATTTCCAAAATGAATTTTGAGAACCAATGCTTTTCTTGTAACCATCTCATCCTGAGTAAAAATGATTTTCTATAAAGTTTTGATTTCCTCTCATATGAGTTAAGATGATTGTGCTTGCGAGCAAGGAAATCATGAGGGGAAGCCTCTTTGTCTTTGATTATTTTAGCTTACTCTAAGATAAGAAAAGTCTCCATTAATGCAATAAGAACCTTAAACCCATTCCTCCCCTCCTCCCCAATCCTTTCCCCAGCTAAGAGGGCTGAGCAAGTCAAAACAAAATGCTTAATGACCTGGTTAACTACCATTGACATGTCCATGTAAAGTGTGAAGGTTAAAACATTGATTAGTTTTGCTTCATCCAGGAGGGTGAAAAAACCCAACAAAGCTTCTCTCTCCTTAGAACAAATTTCCTCAGTCATAAGATTAGACTTCACAGTGCCTTCCCAATCCACACTTCTTTACCACAAATGATGTTGCTACAACATGGTTATAAAAGCCAATTGCTACCAAACTTCCTTCCCTCAACAACAAATGAGGTTAGGGAACTACAACCCTTACAAATAAGATGAACAAGAGCATACATCTTCCTCTACAAGCAAGTAGACGGTTTCTCTATATTTTCAATCAGACATATTGACTGAGCCTTCAAGTCTAGACCATAAGAGCTTGCTGCTTCCTTTCTTTCCTTACTCAGATACTTTCTGATATTAAACAATTTGCCCCATTTAGCAAAAATCATATTCTTCAACCTCAAAATAGTTTGAATCCATCTATCTCTTTGAGAAAGTTTAGGAAGCTCCATGTCCAAGATATCTTTGAATGCAGCGAAATCTGCTTCAGTTCAACCAGATTGCATCGAAGTGTCATCACCTTTTCCGAAAGATAGAAGAAAAGAAAAGGAATGCGGGATTTCCTCCACCAAAAGTAGCAAACCCTCCCAGTGAATGATCCACACAAAGTGTAAAACTACCGGAAGAGTAAGTTTCTCTAGGGAGCATACAAAAATGAACTCCTACCACAAGATTTCCATGTCAAAAGAGCCCTTTCATCTACCAACTTTGGGTTTTACATCCCAAGGTTCGAGAAGGACTCCCCTCCCAAAAATCCAAAAGAAAATATTGGATGGGCCCAACACCTCCCACCAAGCTGAAAATTGGCCCACGGAATGGGTCCCTAGGTGAACAAAACCACAAATATGCGGTTCCTCCTTTCATTTTCATCCTTGCCAAAAAATTGGAAAAAGTACAGATTCCAACATTTATCATTGATGCTCTAACAGAAAATAGACTTAACTTTTGTTCAAATATCAAAAGATGTGTGCACTTACAAGACTTCTTGCTAAGGAATATTCCAAACATTAAGAAAGTGGCCCTTCAATCCACACCAATAGGATAGTCACGACATAAGGATATCAATCATAGTCTTCAAAAAAAGCCTTTCTTTACACTGGATAATGGAATCATTTTACATTTTCTTCCTTCTGATGGCATATATTTTTGAGTCTTAAAGAGAAGCCACGGTAAATAGACCATCTATAGAGCTATAATCTCCATGCCATTCCTCTGCCCATCGGGACTGGTAGCTAAATAGGTTTTTCTGATGGTCTAGGCGCAACTTCTTATATCCCATTGGATGTGGAAGAAAATACATGTAGGTGCACCTATGTAAGAAATAGATTGAATGAGTGGGGCATCCAAGAGGGATCCACATATGATCCCCTTTGATTTTTTGAAGTCTCTTCCCATCTTGGATAAGGAACAAAAGAAGACCACATTACTCCCATCTATTGAAGAAGGATATTGGCCTCAAGAGATAGCTTCTCTTACACAAAGCATCGAACCTTCAAATCTTCTTCTGAATCCTTTTCACACAATTGAAAGGAGAGTCCATGTTTGTGTGAAGACATAAAACCAGGACCTCCATTTATAGATATTGAAATCTCCAACGATCATAAACTCAAATTCTGTCCTCAAAAGGCACGACAATCAAAGGTTGGAAATAGCCATAATAATAGAGTAATTAACCATAATAAGAAATATATGCGACTTAACTGATTAGTAGACATCCCAAGATGTGTACACTTCAAAGTTAATAGAGTCCAAATGTCTAGGAACGATATGTGCTTTTCTAGCTCTATTTGCAAAAAATAAAATCTAGACGACTCCTCCATACAATGATGTGGTAATGACAAAAGCCCAGCGAGGAGACACCTTCCATTATGAAAAGTACAGAAGAGCACAATGCTACATAATCCCAACAGAAGAATGAATATAGAGAAGTAGAAGACCTATCTATTGTGCACACATCAAGAGATGCGTGCATTTCCCAGCTAATTCGTGGAACTCCAATAAGCAATTAATTGAATCTAACATACTCAAGTTGAATTTTGTCCAAAATGAGATACCCTCTAGGTCTCTTTGGAAGAAGATATTTATTATAAAATTATTATAAGCTTTTCTAAGGACTGCTTCATTTGCCAAAACATCAACAATAACATTGGCCTCCTTGAAGATATGAAAGGTGTTAGCAATAAGATGTCTGAAAGAGTTTAAGTCTCCCCACCATCCCGTAAGGTAAGGAATGTCACAATTGTCCTCTACAGTAATCCTAACTAGAACTTCAGAGTCAACTTCTATCCAAATATACTTAAATATATGGTCTTTGCAAATTTCAAAATCTTCAACTACTGGTCTTAATTTAGCGTCCATGTTGGTAGCCGATGAATCTATGATTCATCACTCTAAAAGTCGAAAATAGAGCTTTGTTCCCAAGTAGTTAGCTACATTTCTCCATTTGTTTTGCATTATTCTCATTCATGCATTTAGAATTTATACCTGAATTTTATCATGCGTGTTTGCATTAAATAAGAATCCAAATTCTTTTGTACATACCACCTATATATTCACCATATTTCCCCTAGTTTTATTTATTTTTCACTATGTCCGAAATTAAATAAAATAAACTATATAGTGTGCATATTACTAACACTAATATATAAAAAATACATAAAATACTAACTTGTAAAACTGACCAACAAAACCCTAATCCTAGTTTGAGACTAAGAGCCTTAAGATGTGAATATGTCACTCATACCATATCCGATAGACCCCTACTCACTTTAAAATTAATTTGCATTCAATTACCATCAAAACAAGACAAATTCAAAAGAATCGGAGTTCATATGCGAAACTTGGGTTTTAGACCCCTTGTTGTATATTATACACATGACCTCTCTATTTTATTAATCTATATTTTTATTTTCTTAAATAATAAAAATCCAATAAAATAGATTAAGTAGTAAATATCTATTTTAAATTTTATTGGATTTTATTTTGATTTTATTTTTTCAAAAATGATAATATTTTTTGTAATAGATAAATATGTGGTATTTTATATCTATAGGATACTGCAAAAAATATGTTTTGTATAGATGATTTATTTGGGTTTGGGTCATTAAATAAAGTTGTAGATATCATTGAGACAAGAAAATTTCATATTGACCACTTTTTAATTTGACCTCTTTTGTTATTTCTTTTGGATTTTTCTTTAGATTTTTTTTTGATTTTTCTGGGAGCGACACGTGGGTGCTCCTGGAGCCGCCACGTGTCAACCCTTTTATTTATTTTATTATTCATTCCCCTTTTTCTCTTCTTTTCTTTTCTTTGCTTTATTTTATTTTAATTTATTTTATTTACTTATTTACTTATGTATTTTATTTTATCTTATTATTATGTATATCATTATTATTTTATTTTCTTATTTATTTATTAATTTTAATTAATTAATTAACTATTTTTTTATTTTTAATTATTTAATTATTTATATTTTTTCCTTTTTATTTTATATATTTTTAATTTAATTTGATTATTTTTTTGTCCTTCTTTTCGCCCTGCCACGTGGTTGCACCCCCGCATGCCACGTGGCCTCTTCTCTTCTCTCCATGCGCCCCCTCCTTCTTTCCTCACCTGCTGCTTCACCCTTCGTGATGCGGCTGCAACCGCCTATGATGCGGCCTAGCGACCCTGCAACCGTCATGGGCCCCTCCTTCTCCTTTCCCTCTTAGGCCGTAGGCAGCGTGAGCCCAACAGTGTCCTCCCTCTCTACCTTGCGCACGACGTCAACCCACTTCCCATATCACTTGTTGAAGGATATGGGATAATCCTCAAGCACATCACGGAAGCATGAACGTCGTATCGGATACGACAACTAACGACTATTCGAACTAGTTGTTCGATGCAGTGGAATTTAAAAAATTTCATGCGATGAAACCACATGATCCAAGAACGATTCTCGGATCGTTTCATCTAGAACCACATCAAGTATAAAGGAATACCTCTTGAAGCGTGGTTTATCGAGTCTCTACAAGAAGAGACCTCTTGTCTCAAGTCCGAACATCGGAGAATATTCTTGTGAGCGCAGGGATGAGTCACGTGATCCTCGCAATCCAACGAGTTGATCCAAGCACGGTGAACTCCTGATCTCGTCGTACGAGATCAAACACCTTCTTTACGAGCGTAGCACTCCAAAGAAGATGGAGAACTGAAGAATGTCGAAGCAGTGGCGCGGTGGTGAAGCGACGACGGCTTTATCCTCTAGATTTTGGTGGACGACCACCATTGGAGAGGAGAGAGAGGTTGACGTGTAGAATAAGAGAGAGAGAGAGAGATGTGCTTCAAAGCACAACCCTAGAGAGCATGGTATGCCTCTCTAATTATAGGGTTTTAGGATCCATGGATCACAATCCATGGGACACATAAAATCAATGGATGAGATTGATTTATGTTTAATCCAATAGTCAAGATTGTTGTTAGTTAAAAGCCAACAACTAATAATTTAATTTAGATCAAATATATTTGATAAATAAAATACAATTCAATCCTAAATTAAATCAAACAAATATAGAGAATTGGCATGGAGATTGCTCCCCACATGGAATAGGTAGGACGGCAACCAATTTCCTTGTGAGAATTGGTGGCCGTCCACCATGATCCAATGGTGGAGGCATTCTCATGCAATCTCATGAGATTGCATATCTCCATGAAAATCTCCCATATTTTCCAACAACTTTTGTTGTGATTTATTCTTCAAAAATAATTCATAATTAATTTTGAGAATATTGCAATCTTGCCATTGGAAATTTGTGAATCACATTCACAACCCAAAACAAAATATAATTTACATTTTCAATTAATTATACAATGTGAATCCAATTCACACCAATAATTAATTAACAAATAGAAATTATAATTAGCTCTCTCTAATACATTATAAATCACATTTATAATATATTATGAATAATTGGATATTGCTATCCAAATTATTCTTATCCTCAATAATTAAATCTCATTTAATTATATTGGATAATTTTCACATGCATCAAGATAATTAAATCACATTTAATTATCAATCTTTCTATGCTTAGATATAATTCAACTATGGAATTATTCTTGAACCCTTTCAAGAATAATGCGCTTTCTCCGTAGATACTTGGAGATAAGGACATTGCGATTGTATTGTTCCACGTATAGTGACTTGGATATTGAGATCACTTCTCAAATCCATATCTCATGGACCTCTCATAGATGCTTGATTAAATCAAGGCCGTAAACCTAATCTTCTCATTGCATCTGAATCTCATTCAGATCAATGTCCAATACATGGACTATGATTAGGACACTTCTCTATTGAGAGGAGTCACTAAAATCCAAACCTGTTTCATCACTCCCTCGGAATGGAAGCATCATGGTTATACAATCGTTTATGATCACATCACCCTCAGGTATTCCCAACATCTGTACATCCTGCATACTGGAAGACCTATGATCATCCTGAAGATATAGATCACTTTTACATTGTCATCTTCAGGATTTGATCACTAAGTTTCTCAATCTTGGTCATTGGGAATTGGTATAGATCATATTCTTTCCCAAAGCATATATCTTACCTTCAAATTTATGTCATGCTTCCAAAGCATGACGACATGCATGGAATTTGATCAATCCCAATACCTCATGAGTGAGCTCATGTCTCCCGGTTCACATATGAACCTGTATGATCCCTTTGAGAGATCGTATTACTCGTATGCCCTTACATGCACACCAGCTCGCCGGTGTATAGACCTTGGTTAGGTCATCAACCTATTGGTCTGCCAAATGTACATACTCAGACATATAGTAATACATCTGTCTCTGGTCAGAGGATGCATGCCTATGCTGTGACAGTATTCAAACATAGGTCTTTGGTTATCTCGATCTCGTCAAGTCATCCTATTGACTTAACTAATCTGACACCTCCGAATCACTAATCCCATGCAGAGGATCAGCATCAAGAGGTCGGTCAGATATCATCCTAAATGAGAAAGGATTGCCATCTCCTACTCAGGTTGGAGATCCTCTCTTAACAATCATTTGACGATGCTTGATGAGTCCTTAATTTAACTCTTTAGATTTTCATCCAAGCACCAGCGTCTATGATTCAATAACTGAATCAACAGCTGTATGATCATCAAGATGACCATGGTACATAACCCTAATTGTACTAAGGGACCTATTATGCAAATTAGTTATTCTTCATTTCAGATCAGGGAATGATATTTGCAATAACATTTATTGCATATTGTTTTGCCGTGGGCTCGCATGTTTAACAATCTCCCACTAGCCCAAAGAGCCATTAATGGGCTAATCATTTAAACCCGCGCTCATGTGACAATCATAGGCTATTTGAAAAATAGCTAGGTAAGCTGATCAATCACTTTGTTCCCAAGAGACTATGCCAGTTCCTTTTATGGTACTTGCATATCCCAAGGTAACAGTGCTCGCATCCAATGTGAATGTTGCATATTATGCAACCAATACTCAATCTTGTCAGTTATAGTGTCCTTGACACTATAGCTTAACAATTATTATAACCAGTTTTTCCATTATCCTTATCAGAAATACCCTTATTCTTGGAGATCTTTATCTCCTAAGGTATTCGTAGTTAAGACCTTTTAGATCTCTATCTATAAAGTCTTAAGTTTTTAAAGATAAGACTTTGAGATCACCATCTCAAAAATCTTTTTATCTTTGAAGATATTGTTATTACTGCAACCAAGTGTTTTATCTCCTTAGTAGGATTAGTAACAATTACTACTCCCACTGCGTGGCAGATATCTAGTATTCGTACATATCTGGCATATACTCGACTTATCGTAACTAATGCACAAGGGCAAGTAGTTTTAACATTTACTTTCTCAACTCTTTGAGGCGCTATCCCTTTAGACAGGTTAGTACTATATCTTAAGGGAATGAAGCATTTCTTGAAATTTCCAGAAAATGGAATATATATCCAAGGTGTACCATTAATGCGACAGTTCCAATGCCCTCTTCTCCTTGCTTCTGAACATCTTCAGAACTAAGATCAAAGAGGTATCCTTGAGATCATATCTCAAGGTATGGAATAGCCATTATATAAAATACTTATTATTACCCTTATATCATTCTAAATGATTAGGATATCATCTACATATAACATGATGAACACAATGGCACTCCCACTAAACTTCACATGGTACATCAAGATTCTATCTGAAATCATAACAATTATATTTCATTAAATCTTATGTTCCAACTATAAGAAGCTTATATGAGTTCATCGATGGAATTCATCAGTTTGTACACCTTGCTTTCCTCTTCCATGAAGCCATGGGGCTACTTACGTGAATATCCTCAAAGAGGTATTCATAAAGGAATACAATCTTGACTCACATCTTGAAAATGCTATAGTCAAGTTGTGTAGCTAGGGTTAGCTATATTCTGATGGATTTAAGCATGGTCATTGAAGAGAAAGTCTCATCATAAGCGATGTCTTCTCTTCGGTGTGTAGCTCATGGCTACGAACCGTGCTTTGAAGGTCTCTACCTTCTCATCAGGTTCCCTCTTTCTCCTGAAGATCCATTTATACCTTAATGGACCTTACCCATATAGGTGGATCCTGGAGGGTCCATATACAACACTTGTATATGAAGTCTACATTAGACTTTTATTGCTAACATCCATCTTTCCATGTCATGATCCTTAGGAGCTTCATCACATGAAGTCCGATCATTGTCAGATTTCTCTGACACATGGAATGCATCCTCAAACTCATTTGAAGAGGTATTAGTGGTTCATCTTTAATTGTCCTTTTAGTTTCCGATTTTAGGAGCCTCATTATCTTTTCAAGATTAAATGAGTTCCTTTACTTCATTTTCATCTTGATTCTCAAGAGAGTCATCCTCTAAGAATCACATTCTCAGAGATGAGATCTTTTAAGAATCTCAAGGTCATAAAGTAGGTATCCAATACCATCCTTTATTTTCCTAATGAAGTAGCACTCTCCAGTGCCAGATTCCAGATTTACTTGCATGGAACCTTATTAAGGATATATATTGTAGTCTCTACTGCATATATACCTTGAAAACTAGTAGATAATAATGCTAATATTCATCATTGATCATATCATGTCAGACATGATCCAATTGTATCTCCCTACAGCTCTTATTGAGTTTAGTTTATTAGGAGGAGTGAGATAGAAATGATAGTCATATCTCTATAAGGTATTCTATGAATTCATCTAATAGGTACTGACTACCTATATTAGATCAAATTCATTTAATCTTCCTTCAAACTTTGGTTCTAAACCAAAATTGTGAAATCTATGAACATTTCAAAGGTTTCTAATTAAAGAGAAGAAATCTCATATCACAAATAATCATCAAAATATATCACATATCCACAATGTTTATTTTGATATAGATGATTCACATACATCAATATGTATGAGATCTTGAATACCTTGACATCTTATACCATTCCCAAGGAAGGGTGTATTGGACATTTTTTTTACTTTTGAATACAATATTTACAAGTATGTAAGATTTGAACCTTTATACAATCTAAGGTTTCATCTCTTACTATTCTATTGATCACATCAATAGACAAATGTCCAAGGCTTGATGCCAGATTATTGTCAAATTATCTTCATCCTCCTATTGATCTTTTAAGGTTTAAATTTCAGTATTAGAAATGTTATTGAACCATTCATTAATTTTCTAATTTAGTAGAGTCCACTAGATTTTAGATTATTATCTGAAATATCTCCATCATAACTCTTTATGATTGGTCTATTACAGAATTCATGCTTATTTCCAACATTTAGAAATAAACATGAGTGTATTCTAATATCTAGGTCATAAAGACATTCTCTAAGACTAAGGGCTCTCCCACTGAAAGTAGGAAGTCTATTTATCCAATAGAGGTTATTGCAACAATTGCATTAACATCCATGTGGATGACTATTGATCCTTAAGATCAAATTTTCCAGTCTTCTAATACATATGCAATTAATTGCAAGTGTCATTAGAAGAATGCGATACAACTATTAGACTTTTATCTTATATAATAAGAAAGTCAATTTCAATGATTAAATGTAGATTATTCCGATGCACTATCCGGGTCCTTCTCTAAGGATCTAGATAGATTTGATAATCATACTATCTATACATCAACTTATTGTAGTATCGACATTTATCCAACTATTTGGATGTCATATGGAAGTCACAAAAGTACGGTCAACTCTTTGATTTTCCTTCTTATTTGGGTCCAACCCATGCTTCCACTGCACTCCCTTTACCTATAAACAACCATTGCTTTAGACAAAGGATCTCTTATGCTTAATTCAAAAGATTTCAAAATAAGAGCATTTCAATATTTGTACATGCTTCTTTCAATTCATACAATATGAATATTCTGAAGCTTCATGAATGACCAGAGTATAGATAGTAGAATGATGACACTTATCGTATCTACATCCATTTAAACTCTTAAAAAAATTGGTTCAGGTAGGTACTCAAACAATTTTGAATACATCATCTCTTATAGAGCTACCATTCTGCATGATGCAAAGAACCATGTTATTCATGATTAAATGTCGAGAGCACATATGTATGCCAGAACATCTTCTTAGAATTTTATAAGGATTATTTGACAATTACGATCATCATCGACATGTCACTTCCAAAGTACATTCGATGATTGATCAAGACTATAGAGACATACAAACCCTAGGGTTGTAGTCCTATTGTCTAGTTAATTATCACTCCTCATTATTATGAGGAAACTTGTACATTGCAACCACATACAATATGTGTCCAACTACAAGTACAATATCTTAATCATGGATCCAATCCATGATATTTTACTGGTTATTATTGAGTATAATATTGATTGGGTTTAATGAACAATTATCTGAAATAAGAAATTTGCATAAGTGTATATATTTATATATATACATATTTTACTTCGATTTAGGAATTTTATATAGTTGTCTTGCCTTGTCAACATTGAAAGTTCATTCCCTTAATCACTTTCAATGTAATAGATATACTTACCAATATATCTCAAGCAAGATCTGGGATCTCCTTCCTTATCTTTGTCACATCCCAATAATATGAGAACCTATAACTCGGTTAAAAAGAAGCGGGAACACATTCCGCCTTACAAGTCCAACTTGCATCTCCCAATTCGGTCTTTAACATCCGAGCCCACCACCTCTAAGGTGATGTTGACCTGTCATTAATTGAACAAATCGTCAACAGGAATACAACTCGCTATGCGCAATCCAATATCGCCCCAATAATATGAGGATCCGATATTGTGGTCACTACGTATACGTCCTTACTCTTTCGAGAAGCGACGAGCCCGATCTAAATGGATCGTATGCAGGAGCTGTCACTTCGGACATGCATCTCCTACATACAATATCTGGCGACGGAACCCTTCGCCTTGACGGGAGACCATGGATGTCACTTATGTTATCCTCCACCTCATATTCAAATTTTTAATCAATTATTATGCATCATATTCATATAATTAATTCTTCCAAGGGAAGTACACATCTATTCATAATAGAGTATTTTTAGTTGGATATAATTAACTTAATCACATTAAATTAACTATCAATCCAATTCAATCAACAAACTTGATTTTACTTGAATATATGGTATTATCTCTAAGTACGTATTAATTCAAATTTTAATAATTGGAAAATACATCACGATATCTTAGGAATCATTCGTTTCATGCCTGCTGTTATGGCCAATACCGGCGGGAGTGGGACGGACCGCAACCGGTGCAACTCGCTACTCCAGCGATCCCCGACTAGACACCATATCCGCCTCGGGAAAAAATAATGCCGAGCCAATCACTTTGTACTTGATATAATCATCGAAATTATACCATATAGTAATAATCAGAACATTTTTTAAGGAAATTTGCTAGACAAATTCCCGATCTTATTCAAGCAAGTTGTTTGTTTATTGTGTTTCCAATTATGATCTACATCAAATCTAATCGATTTACTGGTTGAGGCCAAGTCAATTAAGGAAATAATCATCAATAAATATTTCTCAAATATTTCCATAATTATTTCATAAAATTAACAATTAATTTCACTAATTGACAATCACATTGTTCTTGATTAGGAATGTAATTTCAGCACTGACCCCTTCTTACTAAAATTAACATGTCTCAATCAATTTAAATCCAAATGAAACAAAATCAATTTTCAAAGATTGCTAATTTGATTTAGAATAGAACCTAAGTAATATTTCATGCATTTCTAGGTAGATCAAAACAGTAATTAACTCATCAATCATGTTAAGATTCACAGTTCCCGCAATAGTGAATACATGTTCATTAAAACAACCATATCTTGAGCAAACAAAATCCAAATTATGTAAACTCAGATCCTATGTTTTCCTTATTTAATGGGAAAAAAAATCAAAGTGATTAATTCGTGTTTAAACATTTTAAACAGGGTCGAATTTATTCACTAAATAGAGGTGCGAAAATTAAATACGACAAAAACTTCGCAACCTTAACGAACCCAAGTCGTCCTAGGTTTACGGATCGTATCCAAAACCTTCAACCTGGATCTGATACCACTTGAAGGATATGGGATAATCCTCAAGTGCATCACGGAAGCATGAGCGTTGTATCGGATATGATGACGAACGACTAGTCGGACTAATTGTTTGATGCATCGGAATTTAAAAAATTTCATGCGATGAAACCACATGATCCAAGAACGATTCTTGGATCGTTTCATCTAGAACCACATCAAGTATAAAGGAATACCTCTTGAAGTGTGGTTGATCGAGTCTCTACGAAAAGAGACCTCCTGTCTCAAGTCCGATCGTCGGAGAAGACGCTTGCGAGCATGGGGCTGAGTCGCGTGATACTCGCAATTCAACGAGTTGATCCAGGCACGGTGAACTCCTGATCTCATCGTACGAAATCAAACACCTTCTTTACGAGTGTAGCACTCCAAAGAAGATGGAGAATCAAAGAATGTGGAAGCGGCAGCGCGGTGGCGAAGCGACGACGGCTTTCTCCTCTAGGGTTTGGTGGACGGCCACCAATGGAGAGGAGAGGGAGGTTGACGTGTAGAATAGGAGAGAGATGTGCTTCAAAAGGATAACCCTAGAGAGCATGTATGTCTGTCTATTTATAGGCTTTTGGGATCCATGGATCACAATCCATGGGACACATAAAATCAATGGATGAGATTGATTTATGTTTAATCCAATAGTCAAGATTGTTGTTGGTAAAAAGCCAACAACTAATAATTTAATTTAGATCAAATATATTTGATAAATCAAATACAATTCAATCCTAAGTTAAATCAAACAAATATGGAGAGATTGGCATGGAGATTGCTCCCCACTTGGAATAGGTAGGACGACTACCAATTTCCTTGTGGGAATTTGTGGCCGTCCACCATGATCCGATGGTGGAGGCAATCTCATGAGATGCATATCTCCATGAAAATCTCCCATATTTTCCAACAACTTTTGTTGTGATTTATTGTTCAAAAATAATTCGTAATTAATTTTGAGAATATTGCAATCTTGCCATTGGAAATTTGTGAATCACATTCACAGCCCAAAAAAAATAATTTACATTTTCAATTAATTATACAATGTGAATCCAATTCACACCAATAATTATTAACAAATATAAATTATAATTAGCTCTCTCTAATACATTATAAATCACATTTATAATATATTATGAATAATTAGATATTACTATCCACATTATTCTTATCCACAATAATTAAATCTCTTTTATTTATATTGGATAATTTCCACATGCATCAAGATAATTAAATCACATTTAATTATCAATCTTTCTATGCTTAGATATAATTCAACTATGGAATTATTCTTGAACTCTTTCAAGAATAATGTGCTTTCTCTGCAGATACTTGGGTTGTATTGTTCCACATATAGTGACTTGGATATTGAGATCACATCTCAAATACAGATCTCATGGACCTCTCATAGATGCTTGATTAAATCAAGGCCGTAAACCTAATCTTCTCATTGCAACTGAATCTCATTCAGATCAATGTCCAATACATGGACAGAGATTAGGTCACTTCTCTATTGAGAGGAGTCACTAAAATCCAAACCTATTTCGTCACTCCCTCGGAATGGAAGAGTCATGGTTATACAATCGTTTATGATCACATCACCCTCATGTATTCCCAACACCTGTACATCCTGCATACTGGAAGAACTATGATCATTCTGAAGATATAGATCACTTTTACACTGTCATCTTCAGGGTTTGATCACTAAGTTTCTCAATCTTGGTCATTTGGACTTTGTATAGATCATATGCTTTCCCAAAGCATATATATTACTTTCAAATTCATGTCATGCTTCCAAAGCATGATGACCATGCATGGAATTTGATCAGTCTCAATACATCATGAGTGAGCTCATGTCTCCCGATTCACATGTGAACCTGTATTATCCCTTTGAGTGATCGTATTACTCATATGCCCTTACATGCACACCAGCTCGCCGGTATTTAGACCTTGGTTAGGTCATCAACCTATTGGTCTGCCAAATGTACACACTCAGACATATAGTAATACATCTGTCTCTTGTCAGAGGATGCATGCCTATGCTGTGACAGTATTCAAACATAGGTCTTTGGTTATCTCGATCTCGTCAAGTCAACCCATTGACTCAACTAATCTGACATCTACGAATCACTATTCCCATACAGAGGACCTGCATCAAGAGGTCGGTCAGATATCATCCTAAATGAGAAAGGATTCCCATCTCCTACTCATGCTGTAGATCCTCTCTTAACAATCATTTGACGGTGCTTAATGAGTCCTCAATCTAATTCTTTAGATATTCATCCAAGCACCAGCCTCTATGATTCAATAACTGAATCAACAGCTGTATGATCATCAAGATGGCCATGGTACATAACCCTAATTGTACTAAGAGACCTATTATGCAAATTAGTTATTCTTCATTTCAGATCGGGGAATGATATTTGCAATAACATTTATTTCATAATGGCTCTTCGTGGGCTCGCATGTCCAACACTTGTAACCGCCAACCCATCTCTCCACCACTTACAACTGTGGCACCCATGCATCGACCACCTGCAGGACGCGATCACTCCCACTTACTCACCTCTCTCCTCTCTCTCTTTTGTAGTACCACCCTCCACTTCTCCCTCTCGTGAACAACCCATCATAACCAACCACAAAGCTCTCGCTCCCTACACTATGACTAATCATCCACCCTTAGTGGCTCCAGCTCTAGAGATGGCACGGTAACTACATTGTCTGCTTCTGTTGTAGTGACGAAGAGCCTAGTCAAGTCAAGGTGAGATCCATAGCTCTCTTCCGAGCTTTGTTGTAGGTCTCCATCTGGTCCGTGCTAAGTTTCACCGCCTCCTTTCACCAGAGCGGTTCAAGGTGATAATAGGAGCCGACCTTCCATCGCTCCATCCCCAGGCAAACCCAACCATCTTCAATTTCATCATCTATGCATCCTCCTTCACAAATTACATCACTAACCCTCACAATCATTCTCAACCATCGCAAAAGATTGGATCCTTCAGGGGTTCCCACCTTCTTATACATTCCCCGTCGTCCCTTTGCACGTCTGCATTGATCGCACCACCATCTCATCTACAATCACTCTTCTACGACCAAGTCACACCCGCAATGCCGCTTCGCGAGGCTGACCCAATCGCCGTCACCGCCTCAAGATCTGCTTCGTTTAGTGGGTCATTCATCTTGACCCACACTTCCTTGACTAGTTGTCAGCATCATAACCTATAAAGCCTTGGACTTAGCCGTCTCTCAGATCATATGTCATATGATCCAACTCATCAACAAGAAAGCAACGGAATTTGTTTCATGTGAATCGGACTTCGTTTCGATTTGTTATAATTTTTGGAAAAGTAAGAGAGTAGTGAGGAGGTTTAAGATGTCATTAACCCGTAATGATCGTCATTAAGACTAATTAGACATGTTCAAAGAAACCAATGATGGATTGAGGATCGTTAATGACCACTAGTGAACACTAATTAATTATTAGCAAAGTTAAACATAAGCCGTGAAGGTTAAATCATGATTAGTAAAAGTTATTCACGATTAGCACTAATTAAGAATCATTAGCGAATCTAGAGTCTTCTGGATAGTTCTAACACAAGCCCTAAGTTTCGGATAAGTTTTGCCCAAAACTATGGCCCAAAACCATGGGTCGCTAACCACGGTTAAGGTCTAAACCATGATTTTCTATCCTTGGTTAGCGGTTTTCTGGAGCCTATAAATAGCCCCCCTACCCATTCATGCTCTACGATTTCAACTACCACTACTCACCCAAGGGCTAGGGTTGAGAGGTCAGGAGGAGGAGTGGGAGGCGGGGAAGGAGCGCTAGAGAAGCATTACTACGAGAACGAGGAGGAGGAAGGTACAATCATCTCTTAGTTTGCTTCATAAGCTAGGTTTTTGATTCATCTTCTTTTTCCAGCTTTGTTTTCGATTCACATTTCTTTCCGATTCATTTTCTGTTGTGGTTCGAGAAAAAATCTGTGTAACACCCTACTTAGGTGCGGGCAGCTATGCACATCATTGAACCCTTTGATTTGTCACACATTCACTCACCTAAAACGTGCAGTGTCTACCGATTCTCCATTGCTTATGGTTCTATTCTTTATTTTCCAATATTTATAGTTATTTTGATGGAGAAATCTGTATAATACCCTACTTAGGTGCGGGCGGCTATGCACGTCAATGAACCCTGTGATTCGTCATACCTTCACTCACCTAAGATGCGTGGTGTCTACCGATTCTTCATCTCTTGTAGTTTGATTATATTCTTTCGTGTTCGCTGTTGTTTCCCTCTCGACGATTTTATAGAAGAAACTCTTTCTGTTTTTCATTTAAAATGTCCCGATATAAGTGGAAACTCTACTGAATTATTTTTTAGAAATATGTCCCTATATAAGAGGAAACTCGATCGAAATTTTTATAGAAATATGTCCCGAAATAAGGGGAATCTCAGCCGAATTTTTCCTTTAAATATTACCCTATTTAATGGGAAGCTCTGTTGAAATTTTAAGAGAAAATATGTTCTTCATGATCTTCGTGTTCTTCATGTATTCTTCGCATTCTTCGTGTTCTTCCTTTGTTCTTTGTGTTCTTGGCACGCACTTATCATTTTTGAAATGAAAATGAAATTTGATCATTTTAGGAGATGTAAATCATCCTTTTTGAAAAAGAATCATGATAAAGCATTGCATACGCAAGAGAGAGCTCGATTAGGTAACAAAATCCTTCCTTTTGCTATTAGGTTTTCATATGAGATCGTTGAGATTTCTGTACTTATGCTCCTTGCTACGAAGAACCCTAATTTAACAATTTTTGAGGAATTATGAAATGTTGCTTTGTGTTTTCAACTAAAATAAGGTCTAAGCATCGAATGGATGCAGTGGCTTGGAAAGATAGGGTTTGGAAGTTAAAATGAGCATAAATATGAGTATATAATTATATGAATTAAAATATGTGTAAGGTTTTCATATGAGATCATTGAGATTTCTTTACTTATGCTCCTTACTACGAAGAACCCTAATTTGGTTATTTTTGAGAAAGTATGAAAAGTTGCTTTGTGTTTCCAACTAAATAAGATCTAAGCATCGAATGGATGCAATGGCTTAGAAAGTTAGGATTTGGAAGTTAAAATGAGCATAAATATGAGTATATAAATATATGAATTAATATATGTGTAAGTCTATACTCAGTATTTATGTTTATGCAAACCTAAGGCTTAACGAAGGAATGACATCAAGGGAATTGATGTGTTTTGAGTTGGATCCTAAAAAAGATTGTGTGTTACGTTAAGAATGACTGGGAGTAGAATTACAGATCGGGCATGCAACCTGTGGGTTTGTCGGAAGGAACCCGTATTGACGTTTCCCTACCTAGGTGTTATACGGTTGCCCTACTATGATAAGTGTGCACGAAATGAATGATTTGCAACACGTGGTACTTGTAGCCATTTAATTAGGGTTGAACGACAGAAGATGTGGTCATGCCATGTGAAGGCATGGGTGGTTCAATAGCGGTTGGGTCACGATAACATGTATTTAAATCCGCTAGGTTATGTGATTAAAGGTTAGCTTAATGTTTTAAGCAACCGGATCCTCGAGGACGGTGAGGTCCTTTGTTTGCCATGCTGAGGGTTTGAGACCCTGATTAATTAAATAAAAGGAAATTGTCAGGGTATATTGGAGGATTGG
The DNA here is from genome assembly GCA_037367405.1 of Ottelia alismoides. Classification (NCBI taxonomy): domain Eukaryota; kingdom Viridiplantae; phylum Streptophyta; class Magnoliopsida; order Alismatales; family Hydrocharitaceae; genus Ottelia; species Ottelia alismoides. The sequence continues at coordinate 798,700 of JAZKJV010007777.1, read as the reverse complement.
TAGAGATGACGTGCGGCGACATAAACTCACCATATCAACGTAATCTCCAATCCTGAAGTATCCACAACTTCGGAGTCCATATAGTGGTGAGGTAATTCCTTGGACTAATCCTTGACATGGAGTAGAAAGGAATAGGACTTAAACTAATGAGAATGAATGAAATTTTTTGTGTTAACAAGTTGAGAAATTACACATTTGATTGCTTTTCTCTTCTTTGTTACTTAGCACTCCCTAATTGTTATCATATGATTTATGGAAAACCCAATAGGTGTCGGTGAGCCATCATAAAGACTTTAATATTCCAGCCAGCTAACATAGTCATCCAGCCAATCACAATAGTTTTTCTCTGTAAGGTAGTTAGTAATCTTTTTGTTTATTTCCTTTCGAGATGATGTAAATGTAAATGGTTATAGTGGGATAATGTACCATGTGAACTTTATTTTGTGAATGGAAAGGTGTTGAAATACTTTCATGTGGGTATTTTTAATTGCAGTCTGTTTCTCAATGTTAGTTGTGATTGCTGAATAAACTATTGCTAAGTAACTAGATCCAGATTTGGGAGGATCCGACGACCTGAAATCGTGGTCATGTTAGATTAGTATCAGAGCCTGTTTACTCCAGTAATTTACTCAGTAATTGATAATTATGAGTGGTATTTATTAGCTAAGAGAGTCTTAATATCCTTTGATCTTAATAAGTGACTGCAACACCATTCATAAGGCATTGTCCCTTATGTACATCATGCTAAAAACGTATAGGACCCAACCTTTGGCCTTGATTCATACCAAGATCATGGAAGACCAAGACGTGTCTAGGAAATTAGTGGTTATGACGACAATGCTGCAAGAGATGGGGCAAAAGCAGCATGCATTAGAGGAGAGGCTCAATGCACAAACTGAGAGACCTGAGGCATCCAGACCTGTGGATGCTAGGGTTGAGCGTTCTGTCCACCTTTCTAAGGAAGAATCTAGTTACCATCCTTCCACTCAGTATGCTCCTACCCCAGCTGAAGGAGCAATGGAGAGAGCTCTTCTTAGACACCAAAAACTATTGGACAATTATCGAAAGGGGAAGATTCCTCGATTCAAAGGCATAGAGACACCTGTTGAGGCAGAACTATGGCTTGTTGATGTCAGTAGAATGTTGAGAATAATACACGCACCAGCAAACATTTGGGTGCACTTTGCTGATTACTCCCTAGTAGACTATGCAAGACAATGGTAGAGAGCTATTTCCAAGAAATTAGTAGATCATGTGTCCATAGGATGTTTTTGAAGAGAGGTTCCGAATTCACTTCTGTCCATCCCATTGTGAAGAATTGAAGAGGAGGGAGTTGGCTTCTCTGACCCAAGGATTCAAGAATGTACGAGATTATCATATTCACTTTATGGAGCTGCTACATTATGTCCCAGCTCTAGAAGCTTCACCACAAGAATGTCTTACCAAATTTGTTAGTGGGCTTTAGGGAGATTTAGAGAGAAGCTTGCTGATTTTAGACCACCACTATAGATGAAGCCATGTACATCACCTCTCGTATTGAGATGGAAAGGGATGAAAACCTCCAAAGAAAAAGCTTCCATTTTACTGGTAGACCATACAAACATAAGGCGAATTATAACCGTAGAGACAATCTCTATCATCCAGTTGGGTCTAGTATACTATCGCCACAAACTTTGGGATAGGAATTATCAAGAAGAGGGGGTTTTTATAGACCTCCACTATACCCCTGTGACTCAACAGCAGGAGATAGTACTGCTATGGTTGGATCTTCAGCACAGATTGGAACATGTGTGTGTTATTAATGCCATCAAGAAGGCCACATAAGGAAAGATTGTCCAAAGTTGAGAGGTTTGTGGTCTAAATCAATCTCAATTAACAGTATGACATCCACCCCGAGCAATGGAGAAACACACGGAGGAAGGCAGAGTAGAGGTCGTGGCTCATAAGGAGTGTCTCCTACACAGCAACCACCACAAGTATTGCAGGTTCTAGCTTGCCTATTCGTAATGGCCAGCTCAATGTAATCACTGAAGAACAAGCCTACTATTCAGGCAAGATCGTACGAGGTACCGTTACTATTCATGGCTTTTTAGTACATGCCTTTTTTTATTCTGGTGCTTCACTTTCATTTATTGCTCGACTGTTAGTACCCACTTTGTGTAAGGTACCGGTAGAAGTACAACTGTCCTATCTGATCAAGGAACTAGGAGGACGTGTATTTATAATCCGAGAAATCCTGGATAGTTGTGGAGTACTGATAGCAGGACATCAGTTACCTGTTTCACTACTACTAATTGAAATGGAGGATTTTGATCTCATCCTAGGGATGAACTAGCTAGAAAGGCATCATGCATGCCTTTACTATTTTTAGAAGACAATAACTTTTCACCTTCCTAACTCGATAAAGTTCCAGTTCATTGGAAAGACACCCAATGATAATATTGAATACATCTCTATTTTGAAGGCACAACAGTTGTTAGAGCAAGGGTGCCAAGGCTATTTAGCTTACGTAACCACTACATCAGGGTCAGCCATAATGATAGAAGATATACCTATAGTGTGCGAGTTTCCTGATGTATTTCCAGACGAACTACCTGGATTATTACCTGAGCGAAAGTTGAATTTGAAATCTCTTTCACACTTGACACTCAGCCTATCTCTATCCCTCCATATAGGAAGGCACCAGCTGAGTTAAGGGAGTTGAAGGTACAATTACAAGAACTATTAGGTAAAGGATTCATTCGTCCTACTACTTCACCATGGGGTGCACCGGTCTTGTTTTTGAGGAAAAAGGATGAGTCAATGTGGTTATGCATTGACTATAGACAGTTAAACAAGAAGATAGTAAAGAATATGTATCCTCTACCAAGAATACATGATCTCTTTGGCTAGTTGCATGTTTTAACTGTGTTTTCCAAGATTGACTTAAGATATGGATACCAATAGTTGAAGATTAAAGATGCACTAGATATGGACATTATGAATTCTTAGTTATGCTTTTTGGACTGACAAATACCCCAACAACTTTCATGGATCTCTTGAATAGAGTATTCAAGGAGTTCCTAGACCACTTTGTAGTAGTCTTTATTGATGACGTACTTATTCACTCCAAAGATAAATACCAGCATGAACACCATCTTCGACAGGAACTTAAAACAATAAGGAAGAACAAACTATATGCTAAATATAGCAAATGTGACTTATGGCTAACTGAAGTATCTTTCTTAGGCCATGTTATTTCTAGGGAAGGTAAATATCAGTTGATCCTACAAAGGTTAGTGCGGTGATGAGCTAGTAACGTTCGAAGACTGTAACAGAAATACGATCTTTTCTAGGTTTAGCTGTATATTATAGAAGATTTGTGAAGGAATTTTCATGGATAACATTGCTAATGACCAGGCTGACACTGAAGGAAATTCCATTCATATGGTCTGACGCATGCAAAGCTAGTTTTTAGACACTGAAAGAATGCCTAACATATGTATCTATCCTTACCCTACCCTGTGCGAGTTAAGGGTTTACAGTGTATGGTGATGCATATAAAGAAGGACTTGGGGCAGTTCTTATGCAACATATAAGGTAGTTGTGCTTGCATCGCGACATCTCAGGACACATGAGAAGAACTACCTGATACATGACCTTGAATTAGTTGCTGTATTTTTCACTTTAAAGATATGGAGACACTACCTCTATGGTATTACTTTTGAAATCTTCACTGATCATAAAAGCTTAAAATATCTGTTTGATCAAAAGGAACTCAATATGAGATAGAGACAATGGCTAGAGCTGTTGAAGGAGTATGATTGCACCATCGCCTACCACCTCAACAAGGGGAACATCATAGCCAATGCCCTTAGTAGAAGAACTTATTCATATGGATTGGTGAGTGCTACCCACTTCTGGTGTGTACTATCAACGTTAAGTGAGTGGAAACCATTTAATAGTAGTGCCGATAGCATAACTATTCCTCACCGATACAACCCGGAGATATAAGATAGAATAAAGATAGGACAGGAGGATGATCCAGTCCTTAAAGAATTGAGACGACAACTTGAGAAGAATGAGATAGAGGGATTCCAGATACAAGATGGGTCACTATATAACCATCATAGAGTTTGTGTACCAAACACACCTGAACTGAGGAAAGACATCTTACATGAAGGGCATTGTTCTAGATTATCTATTCATCCAAGAATTACGAAGATGTATAAGGATCTTCATTCATAGTTTGGTGGCCAGTAATGAAGAAATATTTAGCCGAGTTTGTGAATTCAAGTTTCACTTGCTAACAGGTTAAAGCTTCACAACAAAAGTCACCAGTATTGTTACAACCCCTCCCTATACTTGAGTGGAAATGGAAAAGCATTTCCAAGGACTTCGTTATTGTCTTACCTCAGAAGTCTGGTAGTAAAGATAGTATATGGGTTATAATTGAAGGATATGGTAAGATCCTTAAGCGCATCACGGAAGCGTGAGGATCGCATAGTATGCGATCGGGAACGACTAGTCGTACTAGTAGCTCGAGACAGCAGAATTAAAAAAATCTTCATGCGATGAAACCACATGTTCCAAGAACAATTTTCGGATCGTTTAATCTAATCCACAAACAAGTATTAGGTTTACCTGTTGAAGCGTGGTTGTGATCGAGTCTCTAAACGAAGAGATCTCATGTTTCAAGTCCCATCTGACAGAGGAGACGCTTGCGAGCACGTTGATGAAATGTATGCTCCTCACAATCCATGCTGATGATCTAAGCGGCGAATCTCCTGATCTCGTCACATGAGATCCGATGTCTTCTTCACGAGCGAGGTGCACCGAATGAGATGGAGATCCATGAGCAAACAATCCAACAACAAAATGACGATGCTGCGGCAATGGTGACTCTCTCTATGTCTCCATGGTGGACGACAACAATGAGAGAGACAGAGAGAGGATGTGCAGAGAATGAGAGAAAGCATTGTTGTGTGTTGTAACTTTTGAAAAGCAAGGGGTGCCCTTCTATTTATAATATTTTGAGAGTCCATGGATCACAATCCATGGACGACACATAATCAATGGATGAGATTGATTTATGTTTCTTTCAATGGCCAAAATTTTGTTGTAAAAAGACAATAATAATTAATTTAATTTAGAGTAAATATATATTGAAAAATCAATACAAATTAATCCCAAATTAAATCAATCAAGCATGGACATTGTGGGATGATGATTGCCTCCTTCCATAATATGGGAGTTGGTGGCAATCTCATGTAATCTCATGAGATCTCATGAGATTAAATTATTCCATGGAAATCTCTAAGATTTACAAAAACAATTGTGGTAAATTATTCTACAAAAATAATTCATAATTTTTTTTGAATATTGCAATCTTGCCATAGGAGATTTGTGAATCAAATTTACAAACAAAAATAAAATATGATTTACATTTTCAATTAATTATCCAATGTGAATTCAATTTACATCAATAATTAGTCAACAAATATAAATCATAAATAGCTCTCTCTTATATATTATAAATGATATTTATATATGGATAGTGCTACCCACATTATTTATATCCATGATAATTAAATCACATTTAATCATCTTGGATCTCTATTCTCGTGTGCCCAAATATTATGAATCACATTCACATGATTTACATATTTGATAATTAAATCACATTTAATTAACTTAGATAACTCTCCTCATAACATTAATAAAATTCATATTATTCATGATAATTAAATCACATTTAAATATCCATTTTCTCAATGCTCGGATATATATATATATATCAACAATGGAATTATCCATGAACTCTTTCAAGGATAATGTGCTTTCTCCGCAGATACTTGGAGATCATGACATGGCGATTGTATTGTTCCATGTATAGTTACTTGCATATTGAGATCACATCTCAAATCTAGATCTTGCGGACCTCCTATAGATGCTTGATTAAATCAAGATCGTAGATCCAATCTTCTCATTGCATATGAATCACATTCAGATCACCGTCCAACACTTGGACCAAGATTAGATGACTTCTATACTGAGAGGAGACACTAAAATCCAGACCCGTTTCATCACTCCCTAGGAATGGAAGCATCATGGTTATACAATCGTTTAAGATCACATCACCCTCAGGTATTCATAATACCTGTACATCCTGCATACTGGAAGACCCAGAATAAACCCGAACTATAAGATCAATTTTACACTGTCTACTTCAAAGTTTTATAATTAAGTTTCTAATTCGATCATTGGGAGTTGGTATCGAACATATGCTTTCCAAAATCATATATCATACCCATGTGTTGATCATATGCTTTTCCAAAAGCATATATCAAACCTACAAATTCAGTCATGCTTCCAAAGTGAGATGACCGTGCACGGAATTTGATTCTTCCCAATATCTCATGAGTGAGCTCATGTCTTCCGATTCAGTAAATGAACTTGTATGGTCCCTTTCAGAGATCATATTACTCATATGCTCTTGTATGCACACCAGCCTGCCGGTGTATAGATCATGGTTAGGTCATCAACCTATTGGTCTGCCAAATGTACATACTGAGACATATCATAACACATCTGTCTCCGTCAGAGGATGCGTGCCTATTTCATGACAGCATATGACATAGGTCTTTGGTTATCTCGATCTCGTTAAGTCAACTCTATGACCTAACTTATCCAACACCTCCAAATCCCAATTCCTATGCAGAGGACCCGCATCAAAAGGTTGGTTAGATATCAACCTTTAGAGAAATGATTTCCATCTCCTTGATCATCTCTTAATAATCATTTGACGATGCTTGATGAGTCCTCAATCTAACTCTTTAGATATTCATCGTAGCACCAGCCTCTATGATGCAATAATTGAATCAACAGCTGTATGATCATCAAGATGGCCATGGTACATAAACTTAATTGTACTAAGGGACCTATCATGTAAATTAATTTTTCTTTGTTTGAGATCAGGGAATGATATTAGAAATAACATTTATTGCATAATGGCTCGTCGTGGGCTTGCATGTCCAACAATCTCCCATAGCCCAAGGAGCCATTAATGGGCTACTCATTTAAACCCACACTCATGTGACAATCATAGGCTATTAGGAAAAATAGCTTGGTAAGTTGATCAATCACTCCATTCCCAGAGACTACGCCAAGTCCGTTTACGTTACTTGCATATCTCCTAGTAATAGTGCTCGCATCCAATGCGAATGTTGCATTTTATGGAACCTATACTCAATAAAGTCAGTCATAGTGTCCTTGACACTACATCTCAATAATCATTATAACCATTATTTTCATTGTCCTTATCAGAATACCCTTTATTCCTGGAGATCTCTATCTCCTAAGGTATCTGCAGTTAAGACCTTTTAGATCATCGTCTATAAAGTCTTGATCTCTTGAAGATAAGACTGAGATTACTATCTCAAAAAATCTTGTCAACTTTGAAGATATAGTTATTACTGCAATTAACTATTTATCTCCATAGTAGGATTAGAAACAGTTTACTACTCCCACTACATGGAAGACTTCTGGCTTTTGTACATATATAGAAAACACCCAGCTTCTCGTAACTGATGCACAAGGGCAAGCAGTTTTAGCATTTACTTCCTCAACTCTTTGATGTTCCATCCCTTTAGATAGGTCAATACCATATCTTAAGGGAAGGAAGCCTTTATTGGAATTTTCCAGAAAATGGAAATGTCCAAGGTATATCACTAATGTGACGGTCCAAATACCCTCTTTTCTTTGCTTCTTATCACTTTCAGAACTAAGATCTAAGAGGTATCCTTGAGATTATATCTCAAGGTATGGAATAGCCAGACTATAAAACACTTATTATTATCCTTATATCATTCCAAATGATTAGGATATAATCTACATTTAGCACGATGAACACAATGGCACTCCCACTAAGCTTCACATGGTTCATCAAGATTCTATCTGAAACCATAACATTTATGATTTCATCAAATCCAATGTTCCAACTAAAAGAAGCTCATTCAAGTCCACATATGGAGTTTTTCAGCTTGCACACCTTGCTTTCCTCAACATGAAGCCCTAGGGCTACTTCATATGAATATCCTCGGAGATATACTCATAGAGGAATGTAATATTGACTTTTATATTGAAAATGACAAAATTCAAGTTGTGTATCTATAGTTAGCAATATCGCGATGGTTTTAAGCATGGTCACTAAAGAGCAAGTCTAATCGCTAGCGATGTCTTCTCTTCGGTGTGTAGCTCATGACTACAAGCTGTGCTTTGAAGGTCTCTTCCTTCTCATCAGGTTCCCTCTTTATCTTGTAGATCCATTTACTCCTAACGGGTCTTACCCTTATAGGTGGATCCTCGAGGGTCCATATACAACACTTGTATATGAAGTATACTTTAGATATTTATTGCTAACATCCATCTTTCCATGTCATGATCTTTAGAAGCTTCATCACATAAAGTAAGATCATTGCCAGATTTCTCTGACATATGGAATCCATCCCAAAACTCATTTGAAGAGGTATTAGTATTTCATCTTTAATTGTCCTTTTAGTTTCCTTATTATCTTATCAAGATTCAATGCATTCATTTACTTCATTTTCATCTTGATTCTCAAGAGTCTCAATCTCTACTAATCATATCCTTAAAGATGAAATCTTTTAAGAATCTCAAGGTCATAAAGTAGGTATCCAATACCATCCTTTATTTTCCTAATGAAGCAGCACTCTTTGGTGCTAGATTCCAACTTACTTGCATGGAACCTAATTAAGGATATATATTATAGTCTCTACTACATATATATCTGGAAACTAAGAGGTAATTATGCTAAGATTCATCATTGATCAAATCATGTCACACATGATCAATTGTATCTCCCTACAACTCTCTTGAGTTAAGGTGCATTAGGAGGATTGAGTAAGGTATTTCTTGAATTCATCTAATAGGTACTTGCTACCTAGGTTATATCAAATCCATTTCATCTTCCTTCAAACTTTGGTTCTAAATCGAATTTATGAAATCTTTGAACATTTCAAAGCTTTCTAAGATGAAGGGAAGAAATCTCATATCACGAATATTCATTGAATGATATCACATTTCATTAATGTTTATTATGATACAGATGATCCACATACATCAATATTATGAGAATTTGAATACCTCAACATCTAACACCATTCTCAGAGAAGGGTGTATTGGACATTTTTACTTTGAATATAATATTCACACGTATGTAAGATTTGAAATTTCAGACATTCTAAAGCTTCGTCTCTTACTAGTCTATTGATCTCAACAACAGACATGTATCCAAGGCATGATGCCAGATCATTATCAAATGATCTTCATCCTCCTATTGATCTAAAGGTTTAAATTTCAATATTAGAAATTCTAATGAACCATTCATTAATTTTCTAATCGAGTAGAGTCCACTAGATGTTGGATTACTATCTGAAATATATCCATCACAACTCTTTATGATTGGTCTATTCCAGAATTCCTATTTATTTCCAACATTTAGAAAAAACAATTAGTGTATTCTAATATATAGGTCATGTAGACATTCTCTATGACTAAGGGCTCCCCCACTGAAAATATCATGTCTATCTATCCAATAGAGATCATTGCAACAATTGCATAAATATCCATGTGGATGAATTTTAAACCTTAAGATCGAATTTTCTAGTCTTCTAAAACATATGCAAACAATTGCAAATGTCACTAGAAGAATGATATACAATTATTAGACTTTAATCTTATCAAATAAGAATGTCAATTTCAATGATTAAACGTAGATTATTTTGATGCACTATCCGAGTCCTTCTCTAAGGATCCTAGATAGACTCGAGAGTCACACTATCAATACATTGACTTATTATAGTATTGGCATTGACCCAACTCTTCGGATGTCGTATGGAAGTCACATAAGTACAATCAGTTCTTTGACTTTACTTATTACTTGGGTCCGGCCCATGCTTCCACTGCGCTCCCTTCCTCTATAAACAACCATTGCTTAAGAAGAAGGATCTTTTATGTTGAATTCAAATGATTTCAATATGAGAGTATTTCAACAATTATACGTGCTTCATTTAATTCATACAATATAAATACTTTGAGGTTTCATGAATGACTAGGTATAGATAGTAGAATGATGTCACTCATCATATCTATGTACATCTTAACTCTTAAAGACTAATGTTCAGGTAGGTACTCAAACAATTTGAATACATCATCTCTTATAGAGACACTGTTCCTGCATGATGCAGAGAACCATGTCAATCATGATTAAATGTTGAGAGCACATATGTATGCTAGGATATCTTCTTAGATTTTATAACAATAATTTGACAATTGCGATTATCATCGACGTATCACTTCCAAAGTACATTCGATGAGAGATCAAGACTGTAGACACATACAAACCCTAGGGTTTTAGTCCAATTATCTATTTAATTGTCATTCCCGATTAATATGAGGAGAACTTTCCTGTTGCAACCACATATATGTCCAACTGCAAGTACAATATCTTGATCATGGATCTAATTCATGATATTTTACTGGTTATTATTCAATATAATATTGAGTGGGTTTAATGAAGGATTATCTGAAATAATAAATTTACATAAATGTATATAAATATATACTTTACTTTGATTTAGGAATTTTTATATCAAAGATATCTTGCCTTGTCAACACTGAAAGTTCATTTCCTTAATCACTTTCAATGTAAGAGATATACTAACCGTATATCTCAAGCAAGATCTGGGATCTCGTTCCTTATCTTAGTCACATCCCAATAATATGAGAAAATGTAACTCGGATAAAAAGAAGCAGGTACACAATCTGCCTTGCAAGTCCAACATGCATTCCCATTTCGGTCTTTAACACCCGGACCCACCACCCCTAAGGTGATGTTGACCCATCGTTAATTAAACCAACGGTCAACTAGATTAGAACTCGCTATGCGCAATCCAATATCGCCCCAATAATATGAGGATCTAATATTGGGATCACTATGCATACAACCTTACTCTTTCGAGAAGCAAATAGCCCGATCTAGATGCACTTGTATGCAGGAGCTGTCACTTCGGACAGGCGTCTCCTACATATAATCCCTAGCGACGGAACCCTTCGCCTTGACGGGAGACCATGGATGTCACTTATGTGATCCTCCATACAATGTTCAAATTCTAATTAATTATTATAAATCTTATTCACATAAGTAATTCTTCCAAGGGAATTACAACCCTATTAATAATAGAGAGTTTTTAATTTTAATTGGATTCTAATTAATCTAATCATATTAAATTATTGATCAAATTAATACCCAACAAATATTCTTTTATTGTTACTTGAAATATGGTATTATCTCAAATATGTATTATTTCGAATTTTAATAATTATCATGATTTCTCAAGCATTATACTAACCGTACCCGTTGTCATGGCCAGTACTGACGGGATTGGGACAGACCGCACATGGTGCAACCTGCTACCCCAATGCTCCCCGACTAGACGCCATATCCACCTCGGGAAAGGATAATGTAAAATAGATCACTTTGTACTTGAGATGATAATCGGTTTTTCAATTGAAGTTATACCATATAGTATTAATCAAAACCATTTTGATTATAAGGAAATTTTCTAGACAAATTCCCAATCCTATTCAAGCAACTTTGTTTGTTGGAAAGTAGATTGAGTAACCAATTGTGACCTACATCATATCTAATCAATTATTGGTTAAGGAAATGTCATTTAAAGAAATAATCATCATCAAATATTTTACAGATATTTATCCATAATAATTCCAGGAAATTAAACCATTTAATTTCACTAATTGATTAAATGACAATCACAAGGTTCTTGATTAGGAAAGTAATTTCCAGTAGTGGCCCTCACTTACTAAAATTATCATATCGCAATCAATTTAAATCCAAATAATGCAAAATAAGTTTCCAAAGTTTGACAATTTTATTTACAACAGAAACTAAGTGATTTGCACGCATTTTAAGGCGTTTCAAAATAGTAATTAACTTCTTAATTACGTCAAGATTCGCAGTCCCTGAAACAGTAGATACATGTTCACTAAAATGATCATAACTTGAGCAATCGGATTCCAAATCACGCAAACTCAAATCTCACAGTTTCCTTATTTAATGGAGAATATAATACAAATGATAATTTTGTGTTTAATCAATTCAAACAGGGAAGAAAATATACACCAAACAGAGATGCGAAAATGAAATGCGATAAAAATTTCGCAAACACTAATGAACCCCAGTCTTCCTAGGTTTATGGATCGTATCTGAAACCTTCAACTTATTAATCTGAGATCACTTGATGGATATGGTAAGATCCTAAACGCATTATGGAAGCGTAACAATCGCATCGTATGCGATCGGGAGTGATTAGTCGTACTAGTAGCTCGAGGCATCGTAATTTAAAAGAAAATCATGCGATGAAACCACATGATCCAAGAACACTTCTTAGATCATTTCATCTAAACAACAAATAAGTATTATGTTTACCCCTTAATGCGTGGTTGTGATCGAGTCTCTAAACGAAGAGACCTCCTGTCTCAAGTCCGATCCGACGGAGGAGACACTTGCGAGCGCGTTGATGAAACATGTGCTCCTCGCAATCCATGTTGATGATCAAAGCAGCGAATCTCCTGATCTTGTCACACGAGATCCGACGTCTTCTTCATGAGCGAGGTGCATCGAAGGAGACATAGATCCACGAGCAAACAATCCAACATCATAACGACGATGTTGCGGCAATGGTGACTCTCTCTAGGGCTCCATGGTGAATGGCCACTATGAGAGAGAGAGAGGATGTGTAAAGATTAAGAGAGAGAGAGAGAATATGTTATTGTTGTGTGTTGTAACTTTTGAAGAGAAAGGGGTGCCCTTCTATTTATAATACTTTGGGAGTCCATGGATCACAATCCATGAACTACACAAAATCAATGGATGAGACTGATTTGTATTTCTTTCAATGGTCAAGATTTTGTTGTTAATTTAATTTAGATTAAATATATATTGAAAAATCAATACAAAATAATCCCAAATTAAATCAATCAAGCATGGAGATTATGGAATGATGATTGCCTCCTTCCATAATACGGGAGTTGGTCGCAATCTCATGTAATCTCATGAGATCTCATGAGATTACATTATTCCATGAAAATCTCCAAGATTTACAACAACACTTGTTGTAAATTATTCTACAAAAATAATTCATAATTATTTTGTGAATATTGTAATCTTGTCATTGGATATTTGTGAATCAAATTCACAACCCAAAATAAAATGTGATTTACATTTTCATGTAATTATCCAATGTGAATCCAATTTACATCAATAATTAATCAACAAATATAAATCATAAATAGCTCTCTCTTATATATTATAAATCACATTTATAATATATATGATTAATATGGATAGTGCTATCCACATTATTCATATCCATGATAATTAAATAAATTTTAATCATCTTAGTTCTCTATTCTCATGTGTCCAAATAATATGAATCACATTCACATTATTTGTATCTTTGATAATTAAATCACATTTAATTATCTTAGATAACTCTCCTCATAACATGAATCAAATTCATATTATTCATGATAATTAAATCACATTTAATTATACATTTTCTAAATGCTCGGATACATATATCAACAATGGAATTATCCATGAACTCTTTCAAGGATAATGCGCTTTCTCCGCAGATACTTGGAGATAAGGACAGGGCGATTGTATTGTTCCACATATAATGACTTGGATATTGAGATCACATCTAAAATCCAGATCTTGCGGACCTCCTATAGATGCTTGATTAAATCAAGGTCGTAGATCCAATCTTCTCATTGCATCTGAATCTCATTCAAATCACTGTCCAATACTTGGACCAAGATTAGATCTCTTATCTACTGAGAGGAGCTACTAAAATCCAGACCCGTTTCATCACTCCCTAGGAATGGAAGCGTCATGGTTATACAATCGTTTATGATCACATCACCCTCAGGTATTCCTTAACCTGTACATCCTGCATACTGGAAGACCCATAATAAACCCAATGTATAAGATCAATTTTACACTGTCTACTTCAGAGTTTTATCATTAAGTTTCTCATTCGATCATTGGGAGTCGGTATGGATCATATGCGTTCCAAAATCATATGTCATACCCAAGTGTTGATCATATGCTTTTCCAAAAGAATATATCAAACCTACTATTTCTGTCAAGCTTGCAAAGCAAGACGACCGCACAGGGAATTTGATTCTTCCTAATATCTCATGAGTGAACTCATGTATTCCGATTCAGTAAATGGACATGTATGATCCCTTTGAGAGATCGTATTACTCATATGCCCTTGTATGAACACCAGCACGCCGGTGTATAGACGTTGGTTAGGTCATCAACCTATTGGTCTTCCAAATGTACATACGCAGCATATAGTAACACATCTGTCTCCGGTCAGAGGATGCGTGCCTATATCATGATAGCATATGACATAGGTCTTAGGTTATCTCGATCTTGTTAAGTCAACTCTTTGATCTAACTTACCTAACACCTCTGAAACTCGATTCCTATACAGAGGACCCGCATCAAGAGGTTGGTTAGATATCAACATTTAGAGAAAGGATTGCCATCTCCTTCTCAGACTGGCGATCATCTCTTAATAATCATTTGACAGTGCTTAATGAGTCCTCAATCTGACTCTTTAGACACTCATCATAGCACCAGCCTCTATGATTCAATAATTGAATCAACAACTGTATGATCATCAAGATGTGTTGGAAATGCGAGCCCACGGCGAGCCATTATGCAATAAATGTTATTGCAATTCACTCCTTAATCTGAAATAAAGAGTACATAGTTTGCATAATAGGTCCCTTAGTACAATTAGGGTTATGTACCATGGCCATCTTAATAATCATATAGCTGTTGATTCAATTATTGAATCATAGAGGCTGGTGCTTAGATGAATATCTAATGAGTTAGATTGAGGACTCATCAAGCACCGTCAAATGATTATTAAGAGATGATCTCCAGCCTGAGTAGGAGATGGCAATCCTTTCTCAGTTAGGCTGATATCTGACCGACTTCTTGATGCAGGTCCTCTACATAGGAATAGAGATTCGGAGGTGTCAGATTAGTTAGGTCAAAGAGTTGACTTAACGAGATAACCAAAGTCCTATATCATATGCTGTCATGATATAGGCACACATCCTCTGACCGGAGACAGATGTGTTACTATATGTCTGAGTATGTACATTTGGCAGACCAATAGGTTGATGACCTAATCAAGGTCTATACACCGGCGCGCTGGTGTGCATATAAGGGCATATGAGTAATACGATCTCTCAAAGGGATCATACAGGTTCACTACTGAACCGAAAGACATGAGCTCACTCATGAGATATTGGGAAGAATCAAATTCCGTGCGCACGGTCGTCTCGCTTTGGAAGCTTGACTGAATTTGTTGGTTTGATATATACTTTTGGAAAGTATATGATCAAGACCTAGGTATGATATATGCTTTTGGAAAGTATATGATCGATACCGACTCCCAATGATCGAATGAGAAACTTACTGATAAAACCCTGAAGTAGACAGTGTAAAGTTGATCTAATACTTCTGGTTTAATCTGAGTCTTCCAGTATGCAGGATGTACAGGTATTGGGAATGCCTGAGGGTGATGTGATCATAAACGGTTGTATAACCATGACGCTTCTATTCCTAGGGAGTGATGAAACGGGTTTGGATTTTTGTGACTCCTCTCAGTAGAGAAGTAATCTGATCTTAGTCCAAATGTTGGACATTGATCTGAATGTGATTCAGATTCAATGAGAAGATTAGATTTGCGGTCTTGATTTAATCAAGCATCTATGGGAGGCCCGAGATCAGGATTTGAGATGTGATCTCAATATCCATGTCACTATATGTGGAACAATACAATCGCCCTGTCCTTATCTCCAAGTATTCGCGGAGAAAGCGCATTGTCCTTGAAAGAGTTCATGGATAATTCTATTGTTGATATATGTATCCGAGCATTGAGAAAATGGATAATTAAATGTGATTTAATTATCATGAATAATATGAATTTGATTCATATTATAAGGAGAGTTATCTTAGATAATTAAATGTGATTTGATTATCAAAGATGTGAATAATGTGAATGTGATTCATATTATTTGAACACATGAGATAAAGAGATCCAAGATGATTAAATATGATTTAATTATCAAAAGAATAATGTGGATAGTAATATCCAATTATTCATAATATATTATAAATGTGATTTATAATGTATCAGAGAGAGCTAATTATAATTTATATGTGTTGATTAATTATTATGTGTATTGGATACACATTGTGTAATTAATTGACAATGTAAATTACATGTTGTTTTGGGTTGTGAATTTGATTCACATTTTTTCTATGGCAAGATTGCAATATTCTCAAATATAATTGTGAATTATTTTTGAAGAATAAAAAGCCAACAAAAGTTGTTGGAAATAAATAGAGGAGATTTTCAAGGAGATATGCAATCTCATGGATTTCCATGAGATTGCTCCCTCCATGGAAAGAGGGTGGGCGGCACATCATTCCCAAAAGGAATGTGTGGCCGTCCACATGGAAAGTGCATGGAGATGAAATCTCCATGCACATTCTCTCCTTATTTATTGAATTGATTTTGGATTAATTTGTATTTGATTTTGTCAAATATATTTTGATCTAAATTTGTTGGTTTTACCAACAACAATCTTAGCCATTGGATTGACATAAATCAATCTCACCCATTGATTTTATATGTCCCATGGATTGAGATCCATGGATCCCAAAACCCTATAAATAGAGAGGCATACCCATGCTCTCTCTTTACACATAATGCTTGAGAAGCATCTCTCTCTCCCTCTCTCTTTCTCTTTAGAGGTCAGCCCTCTCTCTCCCTCTCATGGCCGTCCACCATGGATGCCATGGAGAGGTTCTCCATCGCCGCGGCATCGTCGTTATGCTGCCCGTTCTTCTGCTCGTGGATCTCCGTCTCCTTCGGTGCGCCTTGCTAGTGAAGAAGATGTTGGATCTCTTGTGCCGAGATCAGGAGATCCGCCGCTTGGATCATCAACTTGGATTGCGAGAAGCACGCGGTTCATCCCCGCGCTCGCAAGCGTCTCCTCCGTCGGATCGGACTTGAGACAGGAGGTCTCTTTGTTTAGAGACTTGATCGCAACCACGCTTCAAGAGGTAATCCTAATTACTTGTTTGTGGTTTAGACAAAACGATCCGAGAAGTGTTCTTGGATCATGTGGTTTCGTCGTAAGAAAATTTTTAAATTCCGCTGCATCGAGCAACTAGTGCGACTAGTCGCTCTTCGTCGTATTCGATACGACGCTCACGCTTCTGTGATGCGCTTGAGGATCTAACCATATCCTTCAAGTGGTATCAGAGCCTTAGGTCGACGGTTTCGAATAGTGATTCGCTAACCGAGGACGACTTGGGTTCGTTGAGGTCGCGAAAGTTTTTTTTATCGCATTTGATTTCGCAGATCTGTTTAGTGTATTTTTTCGGCCATGTTTAAATTGTTTAAACACGAAAATAGCACTTGAATTTTGTTCCCCATTAAATAAGGAAACCATAGGATCTGAGTTTGCGTAAATCGGATTTCGTATGCTCGAGATATGGACGTTTTAATGAACATGTATGCACTGTTGCGGGAACTGTGAATCTGAACGTGATTAAATTGTTAATTACTGTTTAGACTTGCCTCGAAATGCGTGAAACATCACTTAGGTTCTGTCCAAAATCAAATTAGCAAACTTTAGAAATTGACTTTGCTTAATTTGGTTTTAATATGATTGAGATATGCCAATTTTAGTAAGTAGGGGTCACTGCTGAAATTGCTTTCCTAATCTAGAACCAAGTGATTGTCAATTAGTGAAATTAATTGTTAATTTCGTGAAATAATCTTGAAAAATATTTGTGAAATATTGAAACATGATTATTTGCCTAATTGACTTGGCCCCAACCAATTAGTTGATTAGATTTGATCTAAACCTTAAATGGAATTACAATCATCAAACTTCTTGCTTGAATAGGACTTGGGAATTTGCCTAGCAAATTTCCTTAAAATCAAAATTGTTTTGATTACTATATGGTATAATTTCGGTTGAAGAACCGATGATCATCTCAAGTACAAAATAGTCAATTTGGCATTATCCTTTCCCGAGGTGGATATGGTGTCTAGTCGGGGATCGCTGGGTCAGCGGGTTGCAACGTATGTGGTCCGCCCCACTCCCGCCGGTACTGGCCATGACAGCGGGTAGGGCCGGGATAATGTCCGAGGGATTATGATGTATTTTTCTAATTATTAAAATACGAATTAATACGTACTTTGAGAATTATATCATATATGTATATTCAAGCATAAAATTAAGTTTGATTGATTGAATTGGATTGATAATTAATTTAATATGATTAAGTTAATTATGTCCAATTAAGAATACTCTAATATGATTAGAGTTAATAATTCCCTTGGAAGAATTAATTATATGAATGTGATTCATAGTAATTAATTAAATTTGAATAAGAGGTGGAGGATCACATAAGTGACATCCATGGTCTCCCGTCAAGGCGAAGGGTTTCCGTCGCCAGGGATTGTATATAGGAGACGCCTGTACGTAGTGACAGCTCCTATATACAAGCGCATCTGGATCGGACTCTTTGCTTCTCGAAAGAGTAAGGCCGTATGCGTAGTGACCCCAATATCGGATCCTCATATTATTGGGGCGATATTGGATTGCGCATAGCGAGTTCTATTCCTGTTGACGGTTGGTTCAATTGATGACGGGTCAACATCACCTTAGGGGTGGTGGGCCCGGGCATTAAAGACCGAATTGGGAAATGCAAGTTGGACTTGCAAGGCGGAATGTGTTCCCGCTTCTCTTTATTGGAGTTGCAGTTTCTCATATTATTGGGATGTAACAAAGATAAAGAGGAGATCCTAGATCTTGCTGAGATATAATGGTAAGTATATCTCTTACATTGAAAGTGATTAAGGGAATGAACTTTCATTGTTGACATGGCAAGACAACTTTGATATAAAAACTCCTAAATCAAAGTATAATATGTGTATATATGTAAATATATACCCCTATGCAAATTACTTATTTCAGATAATCCTTCATTAAACCCACTCAATGTTATACTTATTAATAACCAGTTGAATATCATGGATTGGACCCTTGATCCAGATATTGTACTTGCGATTGGACACATAATGTATGTGGTTGCAATGTGCAAGTTTCCTCATAATAATGAGAAGTGATAATTAAATAAGACAATAGGACTAAAACCCTAGGGTTTGTATGTCTCTATAAGTCTTGATCTTATCGAATGTACTTTTGAAGTGACATGTCGATGATGATCGTAGTTATCAGACTAATCCTTATAAAATCAATAAAGATATTCTGGCATATATATGTGCTCTTGGCATTTAATCATGAATGACATGGTTCTCTACATTATGTAGAATGGTAGCTCTATTAGAGATAATGTATTCAAATTGTTTGAATACCTACCTGAACCGATGCTTCAAAGAGTTTAGATGGATGTAGATGATGAGTATCATCATTCTACTGTCTATACTCTAGTCATTCATGAAGCCTCATAATATTCATATTATATGAACTTAAATGAAGCTTGTGTAAATGTTGAAATACTCTTATATTGAAATTTTTGATTTTAACATAAGAGATCCTTGGTCTTGAGCAAAGGTTGCTTATAGACAAAGGGAGCGCAGTGGAAGCATGGGTTGGACCCAAGTAAGAGGTATAGTCAAAGAGTTGACTGTACTTCTGTGACTTCCATATGACATCCAAAGAGTTGGATGAATGCCAATACTGCAATAAGTTGATGTGTTGATAGTATGACTATCAAGTCTGTCTAGAATCCTCAGAAAAGGACTCGGATGGAGCATCAGTATAATCTACATATAATCATTGATATTGACTTACTTATTTGATAAGATAAAGTCTAATAATTGTATCTCAAATTTTCTAATGACACTTGCAATAGGTTGCATATGTATTAGAAATTTGATCTTAAGGTTTATTGGTCATCCATGTTGAAAGTGATGCAAGTGTTGCAACAATTTCCATGAGATCAATAGACTTCATATTTTCAGTGGGAGCCCTTAGTCTTAGAGAATGTCTCTATGACCTAGATATTAGAATACACTCATTGTTTATTGTTGGATATAAACATGAATTCTGTAATAAATCTATCATAAAGAGTTATGATGGAAATATTTCAGATAGTATTCTAAAATCTAGTGGACTCTATTAAATTAGAAAATTATTGAATGGTTCATTAAGATTTCTAATACTGAAA
The DNA here is from genome assembly GCA_037367405.1 of Ottelia alismoides. Lineage (NCBI taxonomy): Eukaryota > Viridiplantae > Streptophyta > Magnoliopsida > Alismatales > Hydrocharitaceae > Ottelia > Ottelia alismoides. Next base: position 778,317 of record JAZKJV010007777.1, on the reverse strand, counting down.
ATTAAACCTTTAAAAGATCAATAGGAGGATAAAGATCATTTGACAATGATCTGGCATCAAGTTTTGGACATATGTCTGTTGATAAGATCAATGGACTAGTAAGACATGAAACTTTAGATTGTCTAAAGATTAAAATCTCACATACTTGTGAATATTGTATTCAAAGTAAAAATGTCCAATACACCCTTCTTTGGGAAAGGTGTAAGATGTTAAGGTATTCAAGATCTCATACATATTGATGTATGTGAATCATCTATATCAAAATAAACATTGTGGATATGTGATATCTATTAGTGATTATTTGTGATATGAAATTTCTTCTCTTCACTTAGAAAACTTTGAAATGTTCAAAGATTCCACAATTTTGGTTTAGAACCAAAGTTTGAAGGAAGATGAAATGAATTTGATCTAACCAAGGTAGCATGTACCTATTAGATGAATTCAAGAAATACCTTATGGAAATATGAATATCATTCCTATCTCAATCCTCCTAATGAACCTTAACTCAAAGGAGTTGTAGGGAGATACAATTGATCATGTGTGACATGATTTAATCAATGATTAATCCTAGCATAATTATCTCTTAAGTTTCCAAGATATATATGTAGTAGAGACTGCATTATATACTTAATAAGGTTCCATGCAAGTAAGCTGGAATCTAGCACTAGAGAGTGCTACTTCATTAGGAAAATAAAGGATGGTATTGGATACCTACTTTATGACCTTGAGATTCTTAAAAGATCTAAACTTTGAGAATATGATTCTTATAGGATGACTCTCTTGAGAATCAAGATAAAATGAAGTAAAGGAACTCATTTAATCTTGAAAAGATAATGAGGCTCCTGAAATCGGAAACTAAAATAGATAATTAAAGATGAAACATTAATACCTCTTCAAATAATTTTGAGGATGAATTCCATGTGTCAGTTAAATCTGAAAATGATCGGACTTCATGTGATGAAGCTCCTGAGGATCATGACATGGAAAGATGGATGTTAGCAATAAAAGTCTAATGTAGACTTCATATACAAATGTTGTATATGGACCCTCGAGGATCCACCTATATGGGTCAGACCCATTAAGGTGTAAATGGATCTTCAAGAGAAAGAGGGAACCTGATGAGAAGGTAGAGACCTTCAAAAGCACGATTCGTAGCCATGAGCTACACACCGAAGAGAAGACATCGCTTGCGATCAGACTTGCTCTCCAGTGACCTTGCTTTAACCCATCAGAATATTGCTAACTATACCTGCACAACTTGTCTATGACATCTTTATGATGTGAGTCAAGATTGCATTCCTCTATGAATACCTCTCTAAGGATATTCATATGAGGTAGCCCCAGGGCTTCATGATTGAGGAAAGCAAGGTGTGCTAGCTAAAGAACTCCATCTTTGGACTCAAATAAGCTTCCTGTAGTTGGAAAATAAGATTTGATGAAATTATAAATGTTATGATTTCAGATAGAATCTTGATGAACCATGTGAAGCTTAGTGGGAGTGCCATTGTGTTCATCGTGCTAAATGTAGATATTATTCTAATCATTTGGAATGATATAAGGATAATAATAAGTGTTTTAAAATTTGGTTGTTCCATACCTTGAGATACGATCTCGAGGATACCTCTTAGATCTTAGTTCTGAAGTAGTTCAGAAGCAAAGAGAAGAGGGTATTGGGACTGTCGCATTAGTAGTACACCTTGGATTTATTCCATTTTCTGGACAATTCCAAGAAAAGCTTCCTTCCCTTAAGATGTGGTAGTGACCTGTCTAGAGGGATAGCACCTCAAAGAGTTGAGGAAGTGAATGCTAGAACTGCTTGCACTTGTGCATCAGTTATGAGAAGCTGAATGTATTCTAGATGTGTGCAAGAACCAGATGTCTACCATGTAGTGGGAGTAGTAAACTGTTACTAATCCTACTATGGAGATAAAACACTTGATTGCAGTAATAATAATATCTTCAAAGATGATAAAACTTGGAGATAGTGATCTCAAAGTCATATCTTCAAAAGTTTAAGATCTTGTAGATAGTGATCTATAAGGGTCTTGACAGCAGTTACCTTAGGAGATAGAGATCTCCAGGAATGAAGGTATTCTAAAAGGATTATGGGAATACTGGTTATGATAATTAATAAGATGTAGTGTCAAGAACACTATAACCAACAAATTTGAGTATCGGTTGCATGAGATGCAACAGTCGCATTGGATGCGAGCACTGTTACTAGGAGATATGCAAGTGCCGTAAAAGGACTTGGCGTAGTCTCTTGGCAACAGAGTGACTGATCAACTTACCTAGCTAATTTCTAAATAGCCTATGATTGTCACATGAGTGTGGGTTTAAATGATTAGCCCATTAATGGCTCTTTGGGCTAGTGGGAGATTGTTGGAAATGCGAGCCCACGGCGAGCCATTATGCAATAAATGTTATTGCAATTCACTCCTTAATCTGAAATAAAGAGTACATAGTTTGCATAATAGGTCCCTTAGTACAATTAGGGTTATGTACCATGGCCATCTTAATAATCATATAGCTGTTGATACAATTATTGAATCATAGAGGCTGGTGCTTAGATGAATATCTAATGAGTTAGATTGAGGACTCATCAAGCACCGTCAAATGATTATTAAGAGATGATCTCCAGCCTGAGTAGGAGATGGCAATCCTTTCTCAGTTAGGCTGATATCTGACCGACTTCTTGATGCAGGTCCTCTGCATAGGAATAGAGATTCAGAGGTGTCAGATTAGTTAGGTCAAAGAGTTGACTTAACGAGATAACCAAAGTCCTATATCATATGCTGTCATGATATAGGCACACATCCTCTGACCGGAGACAGATGTGTTACTATATGTCTGAGTATGTACATTTGGCAGACCAATAGGTTGATGACCTAATCAAGGTCTATACACCGGCGCGCTGGTGTGCATATAAGGGCATATGAGTAATACGATCTCTCAAAGGGATCATACAGGTTCACTACTGAACCGGAAGACATGAGCTCACTCATGAGATATTGGGAAGAATCAAATTCCGTGCGCACGGTCGTCTCGCTTTGGAAGCTTGACTGAATTTGTTGGTTTGATATATACTTTTGGAAAGTATATGATCAAGACCTAGGTATGATATATGCTTTTGGAAAGTATATGATCGATACCGACTCCCAATGATCGAATGAGAAACTTACTGATAAAACCCTGAAGTAGACAGTGTAAAGTTGATCTAATACTTCTGGTTTAATCTGAGTCTTCCAGTATGCAGGATGTACAGGTATTGGGAATGCCTGAGGGTGATGTGATCATAAACGGTTGTATAACCATGACGCTTCTATTCCTAGGGAGTGATGAAACGGGTTTGGATTTTTGTGACTCCTCTCAGTAGAGAAGTAATCTGATCTTAGTCCAAATGTTGGACATTGATCTGAATGTGATTCAGATTCAATGAGAAGATTAGATTTGCGGTCTTGATTTAATCAAGCATCTATGGGAGGCCCGAGATCTGGATTTGAGATGTGATCTCAATATCCATGTCACTATACGTGGAACAATACAATCGCCCTGTCCTTATCTCCAAGTATTCGCGGAGAAAGCGCATTGTCCTTAAAAGAGTTCATGGATAATTCTATTGTTGATATATGTATCCGAGCATTGAGAAAATGGATAATTAAATGTGATTTAATTATCATGAATAATATGAATTTGATTCATATTATAAGGAGAGTTATCTTAGATAATTAAATGTGATTTGATTATCAAAGATGTGAATAATGTGAATGTGATTCATATTATTTGAACACATGAGATAAAGAGATCCAAGATGATTAAATATGATTTAATTATCAAGAATAAGAATAATGTGGATAGTAATATCCAATTATTCATAATATATTATAAATGTGATTTATAATGTATTAGAGAGAGCTAATTATAATTTATATGTGTTGATTAATTATTATGTGTATTGGATACACATTGTGTAATTAATTGACAATGTAAATTACATGTTGTTTTGGGTTGTGAATTTGATTCACATTTTTTCTATGGCAAGATTGCAATATTCTCAAATATAATTGTGAATTATTTTTGAAGAATAAAAAGCCAACAAAAGTTGTTGGAAATAAATAGAGGAGATTTTCAAGGAGATATGCAATCTCATGGATTTCCATGAGATTGCTCCCTCCATGGAAAGAGGGTGGGCGGCACATCATTCCCAAAAGGAATGTGTGGCCGTCCACATGGAAAGTGCATGGAGATGAAATCTCCATGCACATTCTCTCCTTATTTATTGAATTGATTTTGGATTAATTTGTATTTGATTTTGTCAAATATATTTTGATCTAAATTTGTTGGTTTTACCAACAACCATCTTAGCCATTGGATTGACATAAATCAATCTCACCCATTGATTTTATATGTCCCATGGATTGAGATCCATGGATCCCAAAACCCTATAAATAGAGAGGCATACCCATGCTCTCTCTTTACACATAATGCTTGAGAAGCATCTCTCTCTCCCTCTCTCTTTCTCTTTAGAGGTCAGCCCTCTCTCTCCCTCTCATGGCCGTCCACCATGGATGCCATGGAGAGGTTCTCCATCGCCGCGACATCGTCGTTATGCTGCCCGTTCTTCTGCTCGTGGATCTCCGTCTCCTTCGGTGCGCCTCGCTCGTGAAGAAGATGTTGGATCTCGTGTGTCGAGATCAGGAGATCCGCCGCTTGGATCATCAACTTGGATTGCGAGAAGCACGCGGTTCATCCCCGCGCTTGCAAGCGTCTCCTCCGTCGGATCGGACTTGAGACAGGAGGTCTCTTTGTTTAGAGACTTGATCGCAACCACGCTTCAAGAGGTAATCCTAATTACTTGTTTGTGGTTTAGACGAAACGATCCGAGAAGTGTTCTTGGATCATGTGGTTTCGTCGTAAGAAAATTTTTAAATTCCGCTGCATCGAGCAACTAGTGTGACTAGTCGCTCTTCGTCGTATTCGATACGACGCTCACGCTTCCGTGATGCGCTTGAGGATCTAACCATATCCTTCAAGATGGCCATGGTACATAACCCTAAATTTACTAAGGGACCTATCATGCAAATTAACTATTCTTCATTTTAGATCAGGGAATCATATTCGCAATAACATTTATTGCATAATGTCTCGTCGTGGGCTCGCATGTCAAACAATAATAGACCGCTTGACCAAGGTAGCACACTTTATTCCAATAATCCTATCTTCAACTCCAGACCAGCTTGTTGAGTTATATATTACGCATGTGATCTGTCTCCATGGTATCCAAAAAGAGGTAGTTACCAATCGAGATTCACGATTTATTGACACTATTGGGAGAACTTCATGAAATCCTTTGGTACAAAGTTATGCTTGTGCACATCATATTATCCACAAATAGATGGTCAATCAGAACGTACGATTCAAACATTAGAGGATATGCTGTGAGCATGTGCCTTAGAATGGAAAGGATCATGGGTAAAACATTTGCCTCTTGCAGAATTCACCTACAACAATAGTTACCACACAAGTATTGACATGGCATCATTTGAAGCACTATATGGACGTAGGTGCACTTCTCCTTTGTGTTGGCAAGAGGTCGGGATAAAGAACCTTTACGATTCAGATAGACTCCATGCGACACGGGAAGCTATCAAGCTTGCTCGAAAAAGACTAATAACTGCCCAGAGTCACTAGAAAAGCTATAGTGATAGCATGCGAAGAGACCATTGTTGTGCAGGAATTCGTGGGGTCGGAAAAATTGATGTATAAAAATATTGGATAAAAATATGTGTCGTGGTCGTTGCTATTCCCAAAATCCCGTGACAAACAAAAAAATATTTTTTTATTTTTGCTACTTATTAACCTGTATAGCGGACATGGTCGAACTCAGGGAGGCTACAATTCCCGAGGGTTATTAAATTAATCGAAAATCAATTAAGAGAAAACGAGAATCTCAAAGGACAACTATCCTTGGTTTTTGTGATTTTTTTATTTTTTTATTTTTTAATTCTAAATTTTATTATTTTTCTGATTTTCAAATTTTTACTGATTTTGATTTTGCAAAATTTTTTTATTTTAAAAAATAACAAACATTATGAATAAACTCAAGAACTACACACACCAACTCTTTTTATAATTTTTCAATTAGTCAAAAATAATCAGAAAAATCCAAAGAAAATATTTTTGAGTTTTAAAAGTTTTAAAATGTTTTTGAGAATTTTTAGATTTTTCAGATGTTTTTGTATTTTTATAGAAATCAAACAGTGAGAAAATAAGAAAATGTGCACAACCAGGAGTAATTTGCAACTTAAAAATATTTTAAGTACCTAAAACTCCTAACAATTTTTTTATAACAAATTGTAGGCAAATATCTACAAATAAGAACTGAAATCACAATTTTTGGATTTTTGTAGATATTTTTATGTGTTTTTAGAAGATTTTGATATTTTTCAATTTTTTGGTTTTTATAAATAATTAATGCGTGAAAATTGGTCAGAAATTAAAAGACAGTGAAATACAACTACTCTAATTTTTTTGGAATTTTTAGAGTTATTTTCGAATTTTTAAGAATTTTGGAATTTCAAACAGGGAAAAATTACAGGTTTTTGATTTTTTAATAATAATAAATGAAAGGAAAATGCAATGAAAATTTTATGCTAAGAAGATAATCACATCAGGAGCATAGCATAATTTTTGCAAAATTTTTGGGCGAATAAAAGTATTTATTTCAGTAGAAGAATCATACAATGTCTCAGAACATGGACTAAAATGTAATTTTGCAAAATTATTATTTGAAAATATAATAGAATTAAATGCAGACAAAAACTTGCAAATTACCCAATAAGCATGTGCGGGGAATGTGACTTGCTTTAGGCGGGGGCTTCTTTGTAATTTCTGAAAATCTTGGGGATTAAGATGCAAATGTTCCAATAAATAATTCCAATGAACCCTATGGATCCCTGTCTGCTTTCGTGTCTTCTCAATAGGTTCAATGGGCACCTCAAGAGAGTCGGCCGCCGCCCCTTCTCTTCTTCTTCTTCAGCGGCGGCTGGCGGCGCAGAAGAGTTGGATGGCCACGGGCGCGCCGGCGTGCTGAGGATCGAAGGGGGGTGCGGCGTCTTGCGGACGATGGAGGAGGGCCGCGCGCTGGTCAGGGCCGCTCACAGCGGTGGCTGGAGAGACACGGATAGGTTGGATTGGCGATGAGGAGATGGCGGCTCTGGGGGTCTAGGAGGCGGGCACCGCCTTCGCGCAGGTGGTGGTTCGCGCGAAGGAGGGGGCTGGCGAGCTTCGAGCGGGCGTCGATGGCGCGGGGCACCGCCGCGCGGCGTGCGGCCTGCGCGGTTTCTAGGGAGGCGTGGGCGTGGACTCCAGCGGGGAGGCACGTGGGCATGCGGGGCCAACGGTGAGGTGGCGTGACCGCCACGTGGAGGTTGATGGGTGCGGGCAGCGGGGTGGCGTCCCGCTGCTGTGCTGAAAGTCAAGGACGAGCACAGTGTCGCTGGACGGGGACAGCGGAGGAGGGCTGGCCAGGACGAAAGCGGGGTGCGGCGGCACCCCATCCTTTTTTTGTTTTTTTAATTTTTTTGATTTTATTATGTAAACAATGAACGACAATATATTTTTTTATTATTTTTTTATTTTTTTAAAATCCGAAAATAGGAATAGAAAGATTAGGATATAGATTTTTTTTATATTTCTTTTTTTCTTTTTTTATTATTTTTTTATAATGATCCTGCAAAACAAACGTTAGAGAACAAAGAAATAAATGATTTTTTTATTTTTTTATTTATCCTGCAAAACAAACGTCAGAAGAAAAGAATTATTTTTTATTTATTATTTATTTATTTATTTACAACTCGGAAAATGAATGGGGATCCGACGAAAGTGGAAGATTGAATCTGATTCTCCGACCACCATGCGTGATCGGAATTGATAGATCGTGGGAGATAGAAATCGAAGGCGGAGAGATCGAGAAGATGAGATAAAAACTCGAATCGTTGGTGGATCAAATCGTGATGATGAATTTTTTAGATCTAGAGAAATAAAAATGACGATGGAATTAAAAAAATACGACAAAATAAAATACGATTAAACTAAAATAAAATGCGAAGAAAAATATGGATCTCACCTTAGGAGCGGAAATGGACCGTGATCGCCTCGACAATGCCGACTCGCTGTCACCGGACGGCTCGGAGACTAGGCACAATTCTCGACGAAATTTCTCTTGGAGATCGGGCTCCTCTCTCTAATGATTGATCAAGTTGAAATGAGGGTGAAGGAGCCATATAAATAGAGAAGATAGAGATGAATTTTGAATTTTCAATTTGTTGATTTTTTGGTGGAAGAGATAAGAGATGAAATTTGAAATGATTTTGTTTTCAATTTTTTTGGTGGAAGAGATAAGAGATGATAAGAGACAAAAAAAGAGATAAAAAATATTTGCAAAATTATCTATTTTTTTGAATTTTCGTCACTTTATTAATTTGAATTAAAATATGTTATTTTTTATTTTTTTAAGAAGGTTAATTAAAAATAGCAACTATATACATATACAATATACATATATGACATTATATGCAAGGGTAAATGATGAAATTAGCCTTTTTTGTTTTTAAAGAATTTTATTTTTTTTATTTTTATTTTTTAAAAAATTAGTAAAAATATTTAAAAATATATACAAATACAATATGCACAAAATACATGGGAAAATTACACAAACCACTCCAGAAAACCGACTTTTCAACCGTAACTCCAAAAATAATGAAAATACTGCCATTTTAAAGATAATTTAATTTGGAATCCAATGGAAGTGAGATTGATTCAATTTGAGCTCATATAGAGCCGGAATTGGTCTTTCAATTAGGTCTTAGTGGCTTTTTCCAAGTGAGGCTACTTTTATTCTGTACAAGATTTAATTGTGCAATCAATTTTAGTAGTTAGAACACATTTTTATTTACAACTTTGGTTTTGAATGTTATTTGATCAGCTTTATACAAATAGATACAAAATAAGTGAGAACACATTTTTTTGGATTTTCTGGTTAAGGACCCTATCTCCCCCTACTTTATTCCCGGTCGATCAGGTCAAGTCTTGACCTTCTCTCGGGGTTCGGGTCAGCCTGTATACAGTCTTCCTTTTTTTTTATTTTCTTGTCTTTATTATTTTTTTATTTTCTTTTCTTTATTTTTCCTTTCTTTCTTTCTTTATTTATTTTAGGTTAAAATTTAGTCAGAAATGTACACTATTTACAAAGATGCAAGTTAGTAAGAATATGGAGTTAGCGTTATATGCAGGTGTTTTATAAGGGATTTTAATCTAAAATAAATGAATAAAGATGACGAATCACATATTCATCACCCCCCTATGCTTTACCTTTGCTAGTCCCTTAGCAAACACTTATTTGAAAGAATAAGTGAAGAAAAAGAAAAAGAAAGGGAAAATAAAGAAAGTAGGAAAACATTGAGTATTAAACTTATCTTCATAAAATTGTAGTTTGGAGCTCTGTCGGACCTTTGGATTATTTGTGTGTCGGAACTTATGTAAGACTTAGAATTTTAAAAATGACAGCCTTCAAGTTCTACAAACCATTGTCACAGTTTCGGCTCAGAAGTCATCTTAGATCAATCCTCTTTCCAAAGCACACCCTATGAACATTGAACAATCGACTCATGTGTGTGAAATGTTTTAGCTCTTCCCATCCAGAATGCCGGACTACCATGAAAATCTCCTCTCCAATAACTCGTCCTCGGGGAGTCAGGTATTTCCTTCTAAGGTCTGTCGCGCTGTGTTCACAATCGAATTGGGGGAGAAGATAGAAGAAGGAGAAAAGAACTGGAGGGTTGCGAGTGTAGTCACCTCTCCTTGTGAAGCTGGCCAGTGTAGCCGAGTCTCCACCAAGATCTGCAGGTTTCTTGAAGCTTGGACCTTTTTGGTCAGATATTTATTTGGTTGTGGCTTCTTTGTATTTGGATTTTTGGTGGTGCTGCTCGGATCTTGTTGTGCCCCTACGGATATAGAATCTTTTTGTTTCCGTACATTTTTTGGGGTCTTAGAAAAAATTGTACCCAACTGTCCATCCCATTTCCGAACATTAATTTAAACCCGTACTCCGGTCTTTAGATTTCCACGCTACCAGAAAAGAAACTCACACAGTCTTCCAACATCCCGTCTGAGTTGAGCTAAGTGCATAGTGTGAGAGTACAAATTGATTCCCTATTCCAGAGTTATACCCAGATTGAAGAGACCAGGTTAGACACTAAGAGTCAAATGCTGCACATTGTCATGTGGAACTCCAAGAATTAAATCAAAGACCTGAAGCTTCTAAAATCCTATTTCTCGGTGAAGTTCCTTTGAAAATTAGGTGGATTAAGGTCCAACTAAGCTCCATTCTTCAATTTTATTCCAGACATAGTTTAAATATCAATACTATCCTCAAAAATGCACATGAAAATGCAAAATATGAACAATGTAGAGTTTTTTTTTTGAAAAGGAATGATGCACATGTGAAAGAACACATTTTTTAAAAGAAAACAATTTTCTAATTTTGAACTTTTTATGGTTTTTTTGGAGGAAAATGCAAATGTGAAAGAAAGTTTTTTTTTTAATTTTGAAAATTTTTATAGATTTTTGGTTTTGTAGTTTTTTAAGGAAAAAGGGTTAGTAAAATATATACAAGTATATACAAGATTTTTTCTCTTTTTTGTGTGTTTTTTAATTGTTTTGTTTTGTTTTTTTTGTGTTTGTTTTATTTGTTTTATTAGTTTTTTGTTTGTTTTTTTTGTTTTTTTGTTTGTTTTTTGAATGTTTTTTATTTTTTTTGTTTTTTTGTGTGTTTTTTGTGTGTTTTTTTGTTTTTTGTTGTTTTTTTACGCACGTGGATTTTACAAACTATACACATAACCCCCCAAATAAACGTATTTAAAAGTACGAGTTATGTTTAAAGTATATATAAAATATATACGACACCCCCTATACTTAGCTCGAACTATGTCCTCATAGTGATCAGAGAGCGAAAAAGGAAGACATAACTCGTGCTAAGTATAGAAAAGTGAAAAGAAAAGATAAAAAGAAGAGAAGATGGTGATCCCCCCTATACTTAGAATCAAGTAATCCTAAGTATAGTAGAGTGTACAAAAGGGGAAAACCGATGACGAGAATGTATAGACTCAAAGATAAAAAGACATGATATGAACAACATCACCCCCTATACTTAGGGTAGAGTATCCCTAAGTATAGGCAACAACAAGAGTGATGAACAGGACGAAAATGAACAACACAAATCATTCACCCCCCATATACTTAGGATAAAGCACATCCTAAGTATAACATATATACACACACACATGAAAAAGGGGTGGATGATAAAACGGGAGAAGAAAGAGTGAAACGAAAGGATATACAAGAGGGGTGGATGTACAAAGGTCAAGAAGGTTGAAAACGAACCTTCTTGCGGGACCGCTGAGGTATGGATTTGACAAGGTGTAGGTCGATATTGGGATCATCATTAGATATAAACTGAGTAGAATCAACCAAGAATGTATCCTCAGCATTTTCAGATTGTGCAGGCCTAAACAGGTTATTGGAAGTAGTATGGTCATGTCTGGCATGAGAAGTCTCGCAAACATCAAAGTAAAATGGCTCGAAATCATTTTCAGAATAAGTAGGATCAATTTCAGCCTGGCGAGCCTCTACTGGATCATCATCTCTATCAAAAGACCCAAATTCTTTTATAAAAGCAATCAAATCAAATTTGGCCTGATCGGTCTCATCTGAATCAGGGTGAATAGGAACAAACTCATCAGTGAAAGTAGTCAAATCATGTCCGTCATGTCTAGTCTCAGATTCTGCCTTCCGCTCAAAGGTGTCTATCGTGTAAATTCCGCGGATGTCATCAATACATCTCCACATACCAGAAGGGGGAACTCCAAGGTCTACGCTTCCGAGTCTTCTTCCGTCAAGAGGAATTCTTGGGTTTCCTTATCATCCAATATATAAAAAGAATCTCTGATATTATCATCGAGGTCAAATTCCTTGGGGTTGGCTAACACATGTAGGCTCTCATGGGATGCATGCATCTGGTCGGTAGTAGGTGTAGTGATCTATACATCGCTCCCTACATCAGAACGGAAGCGAATCTCTCCTGAACCATAATCAATAACGGCTCCTGCAGAGGTGAGGAAAGGCCGTCCCAGGATGATTGGAGGGTGCTCCACAGGGGCGGACGTCTCCATGGGCATTACAACAAAATCCGAAGTAAAATCCATGCCCTGAATATAAATGACAATGTTTTCTAGAATAACCTTCGGCCTCTTGATAGATCCATCAGCAAATTGAACTATCATCCTGGTTTTCTTTAGAGGCCCAAGATGAAGATACTGTACCATAGAGAAGGGTATTACATTGATTGACGAACTGTTGTCAAGGAGAGTGTTATCACAAGAATAGTCAGATATAGAGCAACTCACAAAAGGTGTGGTCGTGTTCCCTTTCGTAAAATACAGACGGTGAGAGATGGCGTAGGCAGTGGCCATGGTCAAGATGTGATGCTCAGATCTTCTCCTTTGCTTTCCTTTCTTATGTTGAGGAGTAGATAAATCTGTCATGGCCTGTTGAAGTGGAGCTTTAATGATCTCATGAAGGGTGGCTACCACTTCAGGTTCAGACAATTTTTTTTGAATTTTTGGACCTCATCCATACAAGGGAGGAGGTCAGAATCAACATTTACACGAGGATTACCAATAGTCTGTATAATGGAATCCTCAGGGTCAAGGTTGGGACATGTGGTGGATAGATGTGTGGGTAAATGATCAGGCATTTGGGTCCTCTCCTCACAAAATGAATCAATAATGTGTCTCCCGGAATCTTTTTGGCTTTCTAAAATTTTCTCATTTTTTGTATTTTGGGCGATTGTAAGCTCTCATGATTATCCTCAAATAAATCCATATCCTCAAATAGTGGAGCAGCGTTCTGCGTATTTATGTTATATAGATTGCTAATCCTCGAATTCATATGCTCTACCATCTGATTCAGTTTTTCAAGTGTGGAAATCATGAAAGGTGACTCCAAAATCTCAGGACCGGGTGGGTTGAATGAGGGTGGGTGAAAATTAAAGTCCTCCGATTCCTGAAATAATGGGTTAGGCGGATATGCATAAAAATCAGGAGGAAAGTCCTCCTGGAAAAAGGAAGGCGGATCGTTTGGAGAGTACGAGGTATCCATGAAGATCGGGTTAAAATAACTCCAGTCGACCATCTTCGAAATAAACGGCGGGATCAGGAGAGCACGAGTGGTTAAGTCAAAAGATATGGAGAAGAAGGCACAAATGCACAGAAGGATCTAGCAAGCACACAAACAATCAAACACAATACAAACCCGCAGTTCACCAACTCAACTCAAAGTGAAGACCGTGAAGGTTCGGTCAATTATCTTGTCAATTTTAGAGTTTGGTGAGAATACAATATATCGCAGTGGTTAAAAGCAAGCTATTAGGAACCCAATGCTCTCAAGAGACTGGCCTAATCTCAAATTAGATCTTTCCTAGCCAGTATGAATTGCGGACTGTTTACTGGATACCCGATCAATTCAATTTGTTAAGGACGTCACATGCCGCTTTACCGGCTACCGGAGAGATCCTCACTGGAGAACGACTAACCCAAGATAGTAGTCTGAAAAGAGTTCGGACATGGCTCTATCCTAGTATGCGGGTCGCTCTCTCGCTCAAGCAAACCAAACAATGAGGGGGTTACTCTCCCGAAAACAATGATTTTCCTTGTATTTTTTAGGGTCGAGTTTTCTTTAGCAGTCCCGATTTTAGCAGTTATCACTTGGTTAAAGATATTTTCAAAGAATCACCTATCGAGTGCCCAATTTCTTTTTTAACTTATGTGAGTGAAAACAAGGAAGGAGATCGGAAATGCCAATGCGTGATTAAAAACAATGATGCATGCAGGGATTAGAGATGCGTACCTTGTCACCAGCACTCTACATGCAAGTGATCCACGCAGAATTTAAATAAACTATCCTATATGCATATGCAAGGGAACCATCCTACATGATAGCTTCTACTAACGGGCAAGAACAAGTTAATTTGACTAAGTCCAAATTACTCTCTACTCTATAGGCACAGAAATATCTTGTTTAGGGTGTTTGGACCTAATTAATTACCTGACTCTAGCAAATTAATTAAAACAATCAAGAGGTAGCTCACAAAATCCGCGAGAAACAAAGAAAAATAAAGGCGATGAAAACAAAACCGGTGAGGTCCCCCAAGTGTACCGGCACTTGGCGAAACAGACCCCACAACAAATGAATGTCCTTTTACAAAGTTCAAATGGAAAAGAAACTCTCTCTCTCTCTCTCAAAATATTTTTTTTCATCTCCTTCACTTCTTCTTCTCTTTTTCTCATGCTATCCTACGGCTTGGTGAAGAATCAAGCCGCCTCCACGTCGTTTGGGTGCTTCGGCTCTCCTAGGACCGCCTCATTCGCTCCACGGACCCTCGCAAGATAGACAATGAAATACAACTACTCTAATTTTTTTTGGAATTTTTAGAGTTATTTTCGAAATTTTATGAATGTTTGAATTTCAAACAGGGAAAAATTACAGGTTTTTGATTTTTTAATAATAATAAATGAAGGCAAAATGCAATGAAAATTTTATGCTAAGAAGATAATCACATCAGGAGCATAGCATAATTTTTGCAAAATTTGTGGGCATATAAAAATATTTATTTCAATAAAAGAATCATGTAATGTCTCAGAACAGGGACTAAAATGTAATTTCGCAAAATTATTATTTGAAAAGATAACAGAATTAAATGTAGAGAAAAACTTGCAAATTGCCCAATAAGCATGTGCGGGGTAAGTGACTTGCTTTAGGCAGGGGCTTCTTTGTAATTTTATGAAAACCTTGGGGATGAAGATGCAAATGTTCCAATAAACAATTCCAATGAACCCTAGGGATCTCTGTGTGCTTTCGTTTCTTCTCAATAGGTTCAATGGGCACCATAAGGGAGTCGGCTGCCGCCCCTTCTCTTCTTCTTCTTCGGCGGCGGCTGGCGGTGCGGAAGAGTTGGATGGCCGCGAGAGCGCCGACGTGCTGAGGATCGAACGGGGGTGCAGCATCTTGCGGACGATGGAGGAGGGCCGCACGCTGGTCGGGGCCACTCACAGCGGCGGCTGGAGAGACGCGGATGGGTTGGATTGGCGATGAGGAGATAGCGGCTCCGGGGGTCTTGGAGGCGGGCACCGCCTTCGCGTAGGAGGTGGCTCGCATGAAGGAGGGGGCTGGCGAGCTTAGGGCGGGCGTCGATGGCGCGGGGCACCGCCGCGCAGCATGCGGCCAGCGCGGTTTCTGGGGAGGCACGGGCATGCACTCCGACGGGGAGGTGCGTGGGTGCACGGGGCCAACAGCGTGGTGGCGCCACCGACGCACGGTGGTTGATGGGTGCGGGCAGTGGGGTGGCGTCCCGCTGCTGTGCGGAAAGTCGGGGACGAGCACGGTGGCGCTGGACGGGGACGGCGGAGGAGGGCTGGCCAGGAGGAAAGCGGGGGGCGGCGGCGCCCCGTCCTTTTTTTGTTTTTTTTTATTTTTTTTGATTTTATTATGTAAACAGTGAACAACAATAAATTTTTTATTTTTTTAAAATCCGAAAATAGGAATAGAAAGATTAGGCTATAGAATTTTTTTAATTTTCTTTCTTTATTTATTTTTTTATAATGACCCTGCAAAACAAATGTTAGAGAACAAGAAATAAATAATTTTTTTATTTATCCTGCAAAAACGTTAGAAGAAAAGAAATATTTTTTTTATTATTTATTTATTTATTTATTTACAACTCAGAAAATGAATGGGGATCCGACGAAAGTGGAAGATTGAATCCGATTCTCCGACAATCGTGCGTGGTCGGAGTTGATAGATCGTGGGAGATAGAAATCCAAGGTAGAGAGATCAAGAAGATGAGATGAAATCTCGAATCGTTGGTGGATCAAATCATGATGATGATTTTTTTAGATCTAGAGAAATAAAAATGACGATGGAATTAAAAAATATGACATAATAAAATACGATTAAACTAAGATAAAATGTGAAGAAAAATGTGGATCTCACCTTAGGAGCGGAAATGGACCGTGATCGCCTCGACAAGGCCGACTCGCTGTCACCGGACGGCTCGGAGACTAGGCACAATTCTCGACGAAATTTCTCTCGGAGATCGGGCTCCTCTCTCTTAAGATTGATCAAGTTGAAATGAGGGAGAAGGAGCCATATAAATTGAGAAGATAGTGATGAATTTTGAATTTTCGATTTTATGATTTTTTGGTGGAAGAGATAAGAGATGAAATTTGAAATGATTTTTTTTTTCAATTTTTTTGGTGGAAGAGATAAGAGATGATAAGAGACAAAATAAAAGAGATAAGAAATATTTGCAAAATTATCTATTTTTTTGAATTTTCATCACTTTATTGATATGAATTAAAAAATGTTAATTTTTTATTTTTTATGAAGGTTAATTAAAAATAGCAACTATATACATATATGACATTATATATAAGGGTAAATGACGAAATTAGCCTTTTTGTTTTTAAACAATTTTAATTTTTCTATTTTTATTTGTATTTTTTAAAAAATTAGTAAAAATATTTACAAATATGTACAAATACAATATGCACAAAATACATGGGAAAATTGCACAAACCACCCCAGAAAACTGACTTTTCAACTGTAACTCCAAAAATTATGAAAATACAGCTATTTTAAAGATAATTTAATTTGTAATCCAATGGAAATAAGATTGTTCAATTTGAGCTCATATGGAGCCGGAATTGGACTTTCAATTAGTTCTTAGTGGCTTTTTCCAAGTGTGGCTACTTTTATTCTGTACAAGATTTAATTGTGCAATCAATTTTAGTAGTTAGAACACATTTTTATTTACAACTTTGATTTTGAATGTTATTTGATTTGAGGTCAATTAAGGTACAAATAAATTAGTGTCAGTTTTATACAAATATATACAAAATAAGTGAGAACACAGTTTTTTGGATTTTCTGGTTAAGGACCCTATCTCCCCCTACTTTATTCCTGGTCGATCAGGTCAAGTCTTGACCTTCTCTCGGGGTTCGGGTCAGCCTGTATACAGTCTTCCCTTTTTTATTTTCTTTTCTTTATTATTTTTTTCTTTTCTTTTCTTTATTTTTCCTTTCTTTCTTTCTTTATTTATTTTAGGTTAAAATTTAGTCAGAAATCTACACTATTTACAAAGATGCAAGTTAGTAAGAATATGGAGTTAGCGTTATATGCAGGTGTTTTATAAGGAATTTTAAGCTAAAATAAATGAATAAAGATGACGAATCGCAGATTCATCAACTATGAATTTGAGGTACGTGACTTTGTATTTCTCAAAGTATCACCTATGAAGGGAGTTCAAATGTTTGGCTTGCGTGGGATGTTGGCTCCAAGTTTCGTGGGTCCGTTTGAAATTATTCAAAGGATTGGAAAAGTCGCCTATAGACTTGCACTTCCTCACGTCTTTCGGCAATACATGATGTTTTTCATGTATCAAATCTGAGAAAGTATATCAAGGATCCTGTGCATAAGATAAGCTATGATGATCTGCATGTTGAGCCAGACTTGACATACCTAGTAATACCTGTGCAAATACTTGACAGGGATATCAAGAAGTTGAGGAACAAAGAGGCATCTCTAGTTAAAGTGTTGTGGCGCAATCAAGAGTTTGAAGAAGACACATGGGAACCTGAGGTAGAAATGAGAGAAAAATTCCCCTACTTGTTTGAATAATAACATTATGTACTGTGTATATCTTTATTATAAATGAAATGGCGTTCATTCTCTTTAAGGTTGTTATGGTTTCAATCCTCTTTAAGGTTGTTGTGCCTATACTTCTAGTCTCGAGAATGAGACTTCCTTTAAGGTTGTTATAATTGTAAAGCATTGAACTTGGTCGTCTCTTGGATCCTACATCATAAGATCCGACTTGGTAAGAGGAAACCAACAGAATTTGTTTCATGTGAATCGGACTTCGTGTCGATTTGCTATGATTTTTTGAAAAAAGGAGAGAAGTAAGGAGGTTTAAGACGACGTTAACCCGTAATGACCATCCTTACGACTAACTAAAAATGATTAAAGAAACTAATGATGGATCGAGGATCGTTAAAGACCAACAGTGAACACTAATCAATGGTTAGCAAAAGTTAAACATAAGCCACGAAGGATAAATCACGATTAGTAAAAGTTAATCATGATTAGCACTAATTAAGCATCATTACCGAATCTAGAGTCTTCTGTATAGTTCTAACTTAAGCACCAAGTTTCGGATAAGTTTTTGCCAAAACCATGGGCCAAAACCATGCCCACTAATCACGGTTAAGGTCTAAACCATTGTTTTCTATACATGGTTAGCGGTTTTCTGGAGCCTATAAATAGCCCCCCACCCATTCAATCTGTGGTTTCCACTACCACCACCACCCCAAGGGTTGGGGTTGAGAGGTCGGGAGGAGGAGTGGGAGGCGAGGAAGGAGCGCTAGCGAAACGCTGCCGGGAGAACGAGGAGGAGGAAGGTACGATCCTTTCTTGGTTTGCTTTGTAAGCTAGATTTTTGATTCATCTTCTTTTTCCAGCTTTGTTTTCGATTCATCTTTCTTTCCTATTCGTTTTATGTTGTGGTTCGAAGAGAAATCTGTGTAACATCCAACTTAGGTGCGGGAGGCTATGCATGTCAGTGTACCCTGTGATTCGTCACACTTCCACTCACCTAAGACACGTGGTGTCTACGAATTTTCCATTGCTTATGGTTCTATTCTTTCTTTTCCGCTTTTAATGGAGAAATGTATGTAATACCTTACTTAGGTGTGGGAGACTATGCACGCCAATGAACCCTATGATTCGTCACACCTTCACTCAACTAAGATGCGTGGTGTCTACCGATTCTTTATCTCTTGCAGTTTGATTATATTCTTTCATATTCATTGTTGTTTCCCTCTCGACGATTTTATAGAGGAAACACTCTCCGTTTTTCTTTTAAAATATGTCTTGATATAAGGGGAAACTCTGTCGAATTCTTTTTAGAAATATATCCCGATATAAGGGGAAACTTTGGCAAAATTTTTATAGAAATATGTCCCAATATAAGGGGAAACTATGTCGAAATTTTCCTAGAAATATTACCCCGTTTAAGTGGAAGTTCTGCTAATGTTTTAAGAGAAAATATGTTCTTCATGTTCTTTGTGTTCTTCGTGTATTATTTGTGTTCTTCATTTTCTTCGTTCATTCTTCATGTTCTCATCCCGTACTTAACATTTTTGATACGAAATGAAATTTGATCCTTTCAAGAGCTATAAATAAGCCTTTTCTGAAAAAGAATCATGATAAAGAATTGCATACGCGAGAGAGGGCTCGATTAGGTAACGAAATCCTTCTTTTTGTTGTTGGATTTTCATATGAGATTGTTGAGATTTCTGTACATATGCTCCTTTCTACGAAGAACCCTAATTTGAATATTTTTGAGGAAGTATGAAAATTTGCTTTGTGTTTTTAACTAAAATAAGGTATAAGCATCGAATGGATGCAATGACATGGAAAGTTAGGGTTTGGAAGTTAAAATGAGCATAAATATGAGTATATAATTATATGAACTAATATATGTGTAAGGTTTTCATAAGAGATCGTTGAGTACTTATGCTCCTTGCTACGAAGAACCCTAATTTGGCTATTTTTGAGAAAGTATGAAAAGTTGCTTTGTGTTTTCAACTAAAATAAGATCTAAACATAGAATGGATGTAGTGTCTTGGAGAGTTAGGGTTTGGAAGTTAAAATGAGCATAAATATGAGTATATAAATATGTGAATTAATATATGTGTGAGTCTATACTCAGTATTATGTTTATGCAAATCTAAGACTTAACGGAGGAATTACATCATGGAAATTGATGTGTTTTGAGTTGGATCCTGAAAAGGATTGTCTTACATTAAGAATGACTGGAAGTAGAACTACAGGTCAGGCTTGCAACCTATAGGTTTGTCGGAAGGAACCTGTTTGGTGTTGCCCTACCTTGGTGGTACACAGTTGCCCTGTTATGATAAGTGCGCACGAAATGAATGATTTGCAACATGTGTTACTGGGAGCCAATATATTCGGGCTGAACGACGGAAGATGTGGTCGTGCCATGTGGAGGCATGGGTGGTTCAATAGCGGCTGGGTCACGATAACATGTATTTAAAGCTACTAGGTTTTGTGATTAATGGTTAGCCTGAGGTTTTAAGCAAGCGGATACTCGAGGACGGTGTGCTCCTTTATTTGCCAGGATGAGGGTTTGAGACCATGATTAATAAAAGAAAAAGAAATTTTTAGGGTAGTATTGGAGGATTGGTTGAGGCGACGTGTGGCGGCATAAGCTTACGAGATCAACGCAATCTCCAATCTTGAAGTATCCAAAACATCAGAGTCCTTATAGTGGTGAGGTAATTCCCTAGACTAAGCCTGACGTGGAATAGAAAGGTATAGGACTTAAACTAATGAGAATGAATGAAACTTTTTGTGTTAACAAAATTTGAGAAATTACACATTTATTTGCTTTTCTCTTCTTCGTTACATAACACTCGCTAATTGTTATCCTATGATTTGTGGAAAACCCAACAAGTGTCGGTGAGCCATCACAAAGACTTTAATAATCCAGCCAGTTAACATAGTCATCCAGCTACCCACAATAGCTTTTCTCTATAAGGTACTTAGTAATCTTTTTGTGTATTTCCTTTCGTGTTGATGTACATGTAAATGGTTATAGCGGGACAATGTATCATACGATCTTTATTTTGTGAATGGAAAGGTGTTTAAATACTTTCTTCTGAGTATTTTCAATTGCAGTCTATTTCTGAATGTTAGTTGTGATTGCTGAATAAATTATTGTTGAATAACCATATCCAGATTTGGGAGGATCCGACGACCCAGAATTGGGGTCGTGTCATAACCACTCCATCCTTGAGCATCGTCGACCTTTGCACCTGGAGCTACATCTTCACTGTTAGGCATGTGTTGCCCTCAGCCCACGTGGTGCTACCCCTCGCTCTCATCCATCCGATGCACGCTCCGAGCTCTCTTCCGCGGTAGATCACCCTCGACGACCACCCCACACGAACTCCACTCTACCTCGCCAATGAGCACCTCCGACTGGAGCTCCCACTTGCCTGCAACCGCTAGTTGCCACCGAGGCTCCACCATCGCAATCACCTTCAAATGATGCACCACCCCACCTCGGCCCTCCGCACTCAAAAGGAGCGCAGACCCCTTGCATGTGAGGTCCACTTGCTGGGGTGGAAAAGTTGCGCATGTACCCCTGCTTCCACCCAGATTCACATAGAGCTCCCCTGCCAGCTAGTACCCATGTGCCACACACGTGTATCACTGGAATAATTGTGCAAGAGACCTTTTAGATCCTAGGATCTACAAATCAGTCCAACTAGTGCTCACGTGCGTCACACGCCCTTGTTGGAGAATTTGCACCGCACCCCTGATTTCTTTCGAAATTACATGCAGACTCTCGCTAGCAAAGTCACACGCAATGCAATCGTATAGCTGAAAAAATTACATAAATACCGTCCAAAGTATCAGTAATTACATATGCATTTTTTATGTTTTTATTTTTCCTGTAATTACATTTAGGCCCTTATATTTGGTCAATAGTTGAATCTCATTTTGTCATCATTTCATTATTATAAAAATTGTATTTTGTAGATGAACTCATGCTTATCATTGTCGATGTTTGACCACATTTTATGGGATATGATTTATTTCATATAATTATTTTTGTGGAAAATATCGCATTTTAACCACTACATGATGTGGAATCAATATTAAATTAATTGTTGCCCGAAAATTACCAAAACTTCAAAATAATTAGTTTTTAGTGTTTTCTACAATATACATAAATTTCATGACATTTGCACGCATATTGAGGTCGTAATAAATTAAAAGTTAATTTTACTAATTAATTTTTAATGGAGCCATCAATTTTAGTATTTATTAATTTTCCTGGATAGATGCTCATTAGATACATCTAAGATAATTTTAGTTCCAGAAATTAGTTATTTTTTCTATTTATTAAAAAAATTGCAAAAAATCACCCTGCATGAATATTTAATTTGTAATTAATTCATTTTTCACCAGAAAACTTCAAAAAATGTAGATCATTATTTTCATCAAAGATCACTATCCGGCAATGTTTTAGTATTTTTGGACATCATTTGATAGAAATTTGCATTTTAACCCATAAACTTGCACGAACTTGCACTTCATTTATTAATTGAATAAAAAATCAAAAAACAAATGCTTCTCTGAAAATCTACACTCTAGATCGCCTTTTAAGCAACCCAAGGAGATAGCTGCCTCCGTTAGTTCAAACATGGGCTTGCCCAAGTAAAAATATAAATTGACCCCTCGCATTAATCGATAAATTAATTAGTAGTCGTCTTTTTACTAAATTGAATTGCCCTCCTGTAATGAAATTAAACACTAATTACACATAATTAGAACGATTATTTTGGGTTTTTAAATGATGTCTTTGCTGGGGAGGCACAACTTTAATTGATTTTAAGAAAATGTAGTTTTTAGGTTTTCAACCCCCGTGTAGTCTAGCCCTCATTTTTCCTTGCAATTATTAATCTGTTTATTTTTATGCAATTTTTCTTCACTTATTTTATTTTATATTGTTTTTTGTGTTTATCTCTCTCATCTTCATCTTGTTTTTGTGAGAGGGACCCGACGCTTAGGTGCCCGAGCAACTCAGGAGCATTGGAGGCTGACTTCTCTAGGAATTAAGCCGAATGAAGGATTCACATTAAATATAAGATCAAGTCAAGTCATGAGAGAGTGTAGAGTCTAGGATTTTATTTCCTACATTCATTTCTATTTTTGTAATAATTGTACATTTCTAGCGGATTCCATTTGGGATCTCGCTTGTGTACCGAGTCATTGGACATTATTTTGTAGTGTGTCGAGACCTATTTCACTCCCCGGTGAGGATGGGCTCGACTTGGGGGGCTCATAGGTTAGACCTGCATATACGACTCCTAGAGCTTTTTATAGGTTTTTATCTGCTTGTGCTAAAAAAATCTACGCTCACACATTAAATTTATTAATACATATCATAAAACTTTCTACTTAGTCAAATTCAATTCAGTTCTTCACACTAATTATAATTATCTGCTAGGTGTGGTTTCATCCTCTGTAATTCATATAGTATAAAATTTTCATTTTGTATTGCATCTCGCATGTAGAGATCGAGGATCATTGTAAGTCTTCTGAACTTGGCATGTATTTTTGATTTTATCATTGCATTGACTTTTCTTGACTCCCTTCCCCTTGGTTTTACAACGTAGGATTAAAGGAAATCGAGACTGTTTGTTAGGTGTGGCTTGTTTAGTGGATTAAACTAAGTGATAATCAAACTTAAAATCAGGACTGCTGAAATAACTTCGATAAAAAATGACTAAAATTAAACCCTTGTTTGCGCGAGAGCAACCCCTTTATTGTATGCATTTTATATTGATTTTTGAGAGGTGAGGACACATCCCTATGATAGTGCCCAAAAGCCACATCTAAGTCTTTCATAAATGACTTCATATCTTGTTTTATTACTTATCTAAAACTGAAAAGGTAACGGTCGGACCTTTGCGACTATCATTGTGTTGAGTTGGTGAAACTCGAGTTTGCTCTTGCGTTTGTTTTGTGTTTGTCCGTAGGTGTATCCTTCTGTGAAATTGCACGATTTCGACCTCCATCCACTTACATTCATCTCTCGAAGATGTATGGATATTGGTCCTCATTCCCTGACCTCTCTGGTCACTCCTCCTCGACCATATAACTTTCATCTTCACCTTCTCCTTCTTCCATGTATCCTCCATCATCTGCAAGAGACTCTTACCCGTGGCCGATTTTAGCCCACCCCAAGTATGAAGTCAAAACGTCGACTGACTTCACCACTTCTTCGCATTTCTCACCTACCCTACTTTCTTACACCCTCGATCCACTTCCACCCTAGGTTGATTTACCTCATAGCCGGCCGCTTACTAGAATCCAAGAATCATTTGAAGAGCAAGTTATTGACGAGATGAATAAATGGCAAAATTACCTTCCCACACATACTTCATTTCATATGAATGATGAGACAAATCAACAAATTACATATCCACATCCTGAATTGAACGTAGGTTAGACCATGGTCGAACGAACACACCAAATGGAGATGACCACCCTTTATGATCTTCCAAACTTGATTGACCTTCGTGATCAAGCTCACAATGATTGGCCTTCATACCACCCTTTCGGAGAGCCTTCATATAGACCCTAACCCTAGATTGAGACTAAGAGCCTTAAAACATGTATATCTCTCTCATAAAGTCTATTATGGACCCCTTACTCTTTTTTTAATTAATGTACATTCGATTACCTTCAAGACAAGACAAAATTCAAAAGAATTAGTGTTCGTATGTGAAACTTGGATTTTGAGCCCCTCATTATATATTGTACATGTGATCCCTTTATATTATATATTTATCTCTTTATTTTCTTAGGTATTAAAAATCCGAAAAATATATATTAAGTTGTAAATCTCTCCTTTATATTTTATTGTATTTTGTTTTTATTTTTATTTATTTTAAAATACTTTTTTTTTGCAAAAGATAAAAATGTGGTATTTTATATGTATAGGATACCACAAAATATACATTTGTACAGATGATTTATTCTCGTTTTTTCCTTCACTAACGTTGTAGATCTCATCGAGATGAGCAACTTTTATGATGACCACTTTTTTAAATTAACGTCTTTTGTTATTTCTTTTGGAATTTTCATCGTATCTAAATTTTTGAGTTTTCTAGGAGTGACATGTGGTAGCTCCAGGAGTTGCCACGTGTCACCCTCTTTTTATTTTATTATATTTTTAATTTTTTTTCTTTTATCTTATTTATTTTATTTTCTTTTTTTATTTAAATTTTTTATTTACTTCTTTATTTAGTTATTTTATTTTATTATTATTTTTATCATTATTTTTTATTTATATATATTAAATAATTACTCTTTATTTTATTTATTTTATTTTTAATATTTATTGTTATTATTTAATTTTTTATATTTTTATTCCATTTTTATTTTATATTATTTTAATATAATTTAATTTAATTATTATCATTATTTTCCTTTCTTTTCCCCTACCACGTGGCCACGCCCCCGCGTGCCACGTGGCCTCTTCTCCTCTCCCATGTGCCCCCGCTCCTTCCTTATGCACTCGTCGCTCTGCCCATCACGGTGCGTTTGAAACCTCTTGTGACGTAGCCTAGCCACCTCGCAATCGTTGTGGTCCTCGTCTCCTTTTCCTCTTTGGTCGTAGTGAGCACGAGCCCAACCGCATCTTCCCTCTCCGCCTTGTGCGCGACGTCAACCCACTTCCCTCACCTCTCGTAACCACTGATCAATCTCTCCACAATCTAGAACTATGACACCCCTACATCGACTTCTCGCAGAACTAGGTCACTATCGCTCACTCACCTCTCTCTTCTCTCTCTCTCACATAGCACCACCTTTCACTTTTCCCTCTCGTGAATGACCCATCGTAACCAACCATAAATCTCTCACCACGTCCCATGTGACCATTCATCTTCCCTTAGTGGCTCCAGCCTCAAAGATGGCACTACCTTCTTCTGTTGCAGCGACGACGAGCCACTCCAAGTCAAGGCGAGATCCAAAGTTCACCTCCAAGCTTTGCTGTAAGTCTCCAATTGGTCCTTACCAAGTTTCACCGCCTCCTTTCACCGGAGCGGTTCAAGGCGATAACAGGAGTCGGTCTTTCACCACTCCATCCCCAGGTGAACCCGACCATCTTCACGCTTTCGTCATCTCAGATTCCTTCTTCATAAATAGTGTCACTAGACCCTTACTATCATCCTCAAGCTTCCCAAAAACTTGGGTCCTTCAGGGGTCCCCAACTTCTTCTTCATTCCCATCCATCCATTCGCATTGCCTCCTTGATCGCACCACCATCTCACCCACTATCACCCTTCTTCGACCAAAGCAACACCCGTAGAGTCGCTCACGAGGCTACCGCGATCATTGTTCCTGCCTCGAGTTTCGCTTCTCTCAGTGAGTCATTCATCTTCACCCATACTCCCTTGACCAGTCTCCTACATCATAACCACTTCGACCTTAAGCACCATCTACCCTCGTTCCTGGAGTCACATCTTCACTATCGGGCATGTGGCGCCCTTAGCCCATGTGGAATAGCACCTCGCTCTTGTCCACCCGCCTCACGCTCCACATGCTCTTCCATAGCAGCTCACCCTCAATGACTGCCCTCTTGTAGACTCCGCTCCACCTCGCGAACGAGCTCCTTCGACCGGAGATCCCACTTGCCCGCAACCGCTAGTTGCCACCGAGGTTCTGCCATCGCATTCAAACGATGGACTACCCCACCTTAGCCCTCCACCCTCAAAAGGCTCGCCAACCCCTTGCACGGGAGATGCACGTTCTAAGGTCGAAAAGTTGCGCTCGTACCTCCGCTTCTATCTAGATTCACATAGAGGCCCCCCTCCAACTAGTACCTACATGCCACACACGTGCATCTCTAAAATAATTGTGCATGAGTCCTTCCAGCTCCTGAATTTGCAAATCAGTACTATTAATGCTCACGTGCGTTACACACCCATGTTGGAGAATTTACGCCCGCAACCCTCATTTCTTTGGAAATTACGCACAAGCCCTAACTAGCAAAGTCACGGACAATGCATGTGCATGCCTGGAAAAATTGCATAAACATCCTCCTTTCTATCAGTAGTTGCATCTGATATTTTTATAGTTATTTCGTTTCTTTTATGTAATTGCATTTAGGCCCATGTCTTTGGGCATTAGGTTGAGTCTCATTTTGTCATCATTTAATTATTCTAAAAATTACATTTAGTATAACAACGCATGCTTGTCATTGTGGATTTTTTATTATATTTTTGTGAGCTGTAATTTATTTAATATAAATATTATTATGGAAAATAATATATTTTACCCACTACATGACATAAAATGAATATTAAATTATTCGTTGCTCTAAATACCAAAATTTCATAGTAAGTAGTTTTTAGTGTTTCCTACATTGTGCTCAAATTTCATGACATTTATGCATATATTGAGGTCTTAATGAATTAAACAGTGATTTTCATAATTAATTAATAGACTGTAGACCCATCATTTTTAGGATTTATTAATTTTCCTGGATAGATCCTCCTCAGATACATCTAGGAGAATTTTAGATCCTGAAAATAATTAGGTTTTCTATTTATTAAAATTAATTTGCGAAAAAACACTTTACATGCATATTTAATTCATTCTGATATGAAAATCCCCCAAAAAATGTATAGAGAATTAATTTCATCATAGTTCACATTCTGGTCATGTTTTAGGAATTTTGGAGGTTATTTAATAGAAATTTGCATTTTAACACCTAGACTTGTCATACACATCAATTATTAATTGCATATAGAAATAAAAAATTCTTCTTTGAAAATATACACTCTAGATCGCCTTTTAACACAACAAAGGAGATATTTGCCTCCCTGAGTTCGACCTTGGGCTTGCCCAAGTAGAAATATAAAATGATCTCTCGTATTGATCGATAAATTAATTAGTGGTCATTTTGATAAATCCTAATTGCCCAATTACTACAACAATTCGACATTATTAACTGGGGTAATTTCATGTTCATTTGTAGCCAAACCAAAAAAGTAAGAGAATGCCACAATCATATCTCTCTTATGATTTCTAACAACATCCCCCACCTACCACATAAAAATCCTAGTTCCCTTTTGAGGCACCATCAATGTTTAATTTTAAAATCTCTAGTTCTAGTTTCTTCCAAAAGAAAATTTTCCATTTCTTCTCGCATCTAGTTGAATTAAAACCCAGGGTTGACATAAAAAACTCTCTAGCCTTACATAGTTGGAACAAACTGAAGGATAGGGTTTAGGCCTTAGCGAATCCCAGAAGAGTGAAGATCCCATCATATGCGATTAAGAGTGACTAGTCATACTAGTGGCTCGAGGTAGCATAAATTAAAAATTTTAAAATGATGAAAACACATGATTCAAGAACACTTCTCAAATATTTTCATCAAGAACACAAACAAGTTCAAAGGAATACCTCTTGAAGCATGGTTACAATTGTCAATCTCTAAAGTAAGACATTCCCATGTCTCAAGTCCAATCCAATGAAGGCCGCACTTGCGGGCATGTGGATGAGATGTGTGCTTCCCGCAATGCAAGTTGATGATCCGAATGAGGAGTCTCCTTATTTCATATCACGAAATTCGATGCCTTCTTCACAAGAAAGAAGCACCAAAAATGGAGGAAATCCAAGAGCAGTCGATCTGGCAACACAACGACATCGTGACGACTACGGGCATCTCTAGGTCAACATATGGCTAACCACATATTGAGAGAGAGAGTTAGCATGTAGAGAGAGATATAGAGCCATGTTTCTCTTTTTAATATTGTTGTCTAATGTGAAAAAGAAATGGTCTACCCTTTCTTTTATACTAATTTGGATGGTGGAGATGCACTCCAAATTCAAATAAATGAATGAAATTTTGTTGTAAAAATTTACAACAATATTTAATTTAATTTAAAAGTAATTTAATATGTTGTAAATAATATTAACATACTTTGTTTAATTTAAATAAAAATCTCCCAAATGAAATAGGATAAGAGAGTATCCTTCCCTGTAAGGGGATAAGAGATACCCTCCTTCCCCTTATACATGGTGGACGACCACCATGATTGGTGAGAGGAAATCTCTCTCCAATCCTAATGTAATCTTATTACATTAAGTCTTATTTCAAGGAATCTTTGTCAACAAAAAAATACCAAATAATTATTGCAAATTATTTGTGATAATTGCAAACAAAAACCATTAACAATTATGAATCATATATGAATCCAATTCACATCAACATTTAATTTGTAAATCTTATTTACAACTAACTATATCTAATATATTATAAATCACTTTCATAATATTTATGATTAATATGGATAGGGATATCAGCGTTATTCATATCCTTGACAATTAAATAATATTTAATTATCTTGTATGACACTTCTCATGCGCCCGAATAATATGAATCACATTGACATTATTCATGATAATTAAATCACATTTAACTATCAATTTTAATCAATGCTCAGATACATTATCAACAATGAAATTATTCTTGATCTCTTTCAAGAATAATGCATTTTCTCAGTGTAACCTTGGAGATAAGACATAGCGATTGTATGTTCCATGTATAGTGACTTGGATTTTGAGATCATATCTCAAGTCCAGATCAAGGAGACCTCCCAAAAATGTTTGATTGGATAAAATCCATCAATCTAATCTTCTCATTGCATCTGAATGACATCAAATCAATGTCAAACATTTGGACTAAGATTGGATTACTTCTCTATTGAGAGGATTCACTAAAATCCAAACATGTTTCATAACTCCATTAGAATGAAAGTGTCATAGTTATACAATCGTTTATGATCACATCACCCACAAGTGTTCCTAATACTCGTACATCCTGCATACTGGAAGATGTAGAATAATCTAATGTTTTAGATCTTATTTAAACTGTATTCTTCAGGGTTTTCATTAAGTTTCTCAATTAATCATAGGAGTTTGTATCGATCATATACTTTCCAAAAAGCATATATCATACCTAGGTTATGATCATATACTTTACAAAATCATATATCAAACCTACAAATTTAGTCAAGCCTCCAACGAGATGTCTATGCTTAGAATTTGATCCCAATTATCTCATGAGTGAGCTCATGTCTCCTGTTTCAGTAAAGAACCTATATGATCCCTTTGAGAATTCGTATTATTATGCCCTTGTATGCAAACCAACTCTCCATAGTATAGACCTTGAATAGGTCATTAACACATCGGTCTGCTTAACGCACATACTTAGACATATAGTATGTAACACATCTATCTTCGGACAAAGGATGCATGCCTATATCGTGAGAGTATAAGACATAGGTCTACATTATCTCGATATCGTCAAGTCAATGCTTTGACTTAACTTATCTAATACCTCCGAATCTTTATTCCTTTGTAGAGAACCTGCATTAAGAGGTCAGTTAGATATTAGCCTTTCGAGATGAACTGTCATCTTCTTCCCAAGCTGGAAATCCTCTCTTAATAATCACTTGACGAGTCTTGATGAGTCCTCAATCCATCTCTTTAGATATCATCGAGGCACCAATTGTTGGACATGCGAGCCCACGGCGAGCCATTATGCAACAAATGTTATTGCAAATTCATTCCTTGATCTGAAATGATGAATAACTTATTTGCATAATAGGTACCATAGTATAATTAGGGTTACGCCATCTTAATGATCATACAGCTGTTTATTCAAGTGTTGAATCATAGAGACTGGCTTTTGGATGATATCTAAAGAGTTAGATTGAGGAGTCGTTAAGAACCGTCAAATGATTGATAAGAGAGGATCTCCAACATGAGAAGGAGATGCCAATCCTTTCTCCAAAGGATGATATCTAATCGACCTCTTAATGCAGGCCCTCTGCATAGGAATAGATATTTGGAGGTGTTAGATAAGTTATGTCAAAGAGTTGAAAACAAGATTGAGATAACCAAGACCTATGTCATATGTTGTCATAATATATGCACGCAATCTCTGACTAGAGACATATATGTTACTATATGTTTGAGTATATACATTTGGTAGACTAATATGTTAATGAGCTAATCAAGATCTATACACCGGTGAGCTGGTGTGCATTAAAGGGCATATGAGTAATTCGATCTCTCAAAGGGATCATACATGTTCAATAGTGAACCGGAAGACATGAGCTCACTCATGAGATATTGGAGATCAAATTCCGTGCACGATCATCTCACGTTGGAAGATTTACTGAATTTGTAGGTTTGATATATGATTTTGGAAAGTAATGATGAATAGCTAGGTACGATATATGCTTTTGGAAATTATATGATCGATACTAACTCTCAATGATTAAATTAGTAAGGTAATGATAAAACATTTAAGGAAACAATCTAAATAAGATCTAAAACTCCAGATTTTTTATAGGTCTTCTAGTATGCATGATGTACAACTATTAGGAATACCTGAGGTGATGTCATCTTAAACGATCGTATAACCATGACCCTTCCATTCCGATGAAGTGATGAAACATGCCTAGATTTTAGTGCTCCTCTTATTAGAGATGTGATCTAATCTTAGTCCGAATGATGGACATTGATTTGAATGTGATTCAGATGAAATGAGAAGATTAGATATATGACCTCAATTTAATCAAGCATCTATGAGAGGTCCTCGAGATCTAGATTTGAGATGTGATCTCAATATCCAAGTCACTATACATGGAACATACAATCGCCCTATTCTTATCTGCATGTATCTGTGGATAAAGAACATTATTCTTAATAGAGTTCAAGAATAATTTCAATGTTGAAATTGTATCTCAGCATTGAGAAAAATGGATAATTAAATGCGATTTAATTATTATGTATACTATGGATTTGATTCATATTATTTGAGCTCGTAAGGATGGACATTTAAGATGATTAAATGTTATTTAATAATCAAGGATGTGAATAATGTGGATAGCACTATCCATATTATTCATGGATATTATAAATGTGATTTATAATAAGTTAGAGCGAGTAAATTATAATTTGTCTTTGCAAATTAATAGTTGTTGTGAATTGCAACATATTGAACACTTAATTGTAAATACAATTTACATTTTATTTTAGATGTATGAATACGATTCACAATTTATTATTGGTATGATTGCAATTAGCACAAATTAATTTGGGATATTTCGGTGAATAATATGCAACAAATATTGTTGCATTTGTAATATTTTGGAGATATTTGGGAACTCACCAAAATAATAAAATAAGAGACATATTCCATATATATGGAGTGCACTGTTATGGAGTTCCAATCCATTTATGGTCGTCCACTCCATATGAGGAAGGATGCGTATCTCTTTCCTTTATTCCCACATGAGGTCGTTTTGAATTGAAATTAAACGTGTTGAAAATATATTTGGAACATATCTAGTTTATTTCAAATCTATAATTATTATTGGTTAAACAAACACAACAAAAATCATGGCCATTAATTAAAAGCACAAATCAATCTCAACCATTGGATTTGCGTGCACATGTATTGTGATTCATGGACATCTAAAATTATATAAATAGAAGGGTAGCCCTAGCCTTTGATTTAATAGTGTGAAATACAACAAAATCTCTGTTTCTCTCTAATTTCTCATGGTCGTCCCCTCTCTTTCTCAACAACATGGTCATCCACTTGCTAACCTAGAGATCCTCCGATCCGCCGCATCATTGTTATGCTACCAGATCGACTGCTCGTATATCTCCATCTCCTTCAGTGCACCTTTCTCGTGAAGAAGATGTCAGATCTCATGAGACGTGATCAGGCGCCACTTGGATCATCAACATGGATTAAGAGGAGCATGCATTTCATCAATGCGCTCTCAAGAGTCTCCTCCGTTAGATTAGACTTGAGACATGAGGTCTCTTCGTTTAGAGACACGATCGCGACCATGCTTCAAGAGCTAACCTTAATAATTATTTGTGGTTTAGATGAAACGATCTGAGAAATGTTTTTGGATCGTGTGGTTTCATTATTTTTAAACTTTAAATTCTGTTGCGTCAAGAAACTAGTACAACTACTTACTCCCGATCACATATGATGCGATCTACATGCTTCCGTGATGTGCTTAAAATTTTTACCATAACTTCAAGTAGTATCAGAGCCATAGGTTGGAGGTTTCGAATATGATCCGTAAACCTAATATGGCATGGGTATTTTTGGTTGTGCGAATTTTCATCGCATTTTTTCACAGAACTATATATTATTCTTTTTTTCGCCATGCTTAAGTTCCTTTAAACATGGTTTTGTCATTTGTATTATGTTCCCCATCATATAAGCAAACTGCAGGACTTGACTTTGCATGATTTAGAATTTGTTTTCTCAAGTCATGACCGTTTTAGTGGACACGTGTTCACTGTTATGGGAATGGTATTTTAGAACGTAATCAAGTGATAACCATGATATTAAATCTTTAAAAAATATTTGTCTATCACTTGAATTCTACTGAAAATCAAATTATAAAACCACGAAAATTTAGTTTGCATGATTTGGAGTTTATTTGCTCAAGATTTGTTAGTTTTAGTAAACATGTGTCACTGCTCGAAACTTAACAAATTTGAACAAGAATATTGTGATAGTCATCAATTAATTCATGGAAATTAATGGTTAATCTCTTGGAATAATTTCTAGTTAAATATTCTTGTAATATTTTATAAATGTAATTATTTTTGAATGATCATAACCAACATGATAAGATGATTGATCTTGATCGATTTGTTTATAATGAACTTTCCAACAAACACCGATACTTGAATAGGATTGAAGGTTTGTTTAGAAAATCTCCTCATAATATTAATCAAAATAGTTTTCGTAAATATTATATGGTATAACTTCGGTTGAAAGACCAATTATCATCTCAAATACAAAATAATAAAATCACATTATCCTAACATGAGGCGGATATAGTATCCAGGCAGGGATTGATGGGGTAGTAGGTTGCTCCGTGCACGATCTGTCCCACATCTTGTGCGTACATGCCATGATAGTGGGTAAGAAAAGGATAAAGCTTGAAGAGATCATAATATATTTTTCTAATTATTAAAATTTGAATAATATATATTTTTGAGATTATATCGTCCTTCAAGTAACAATAAAGATTTTTTATTGGTTGATAATTTGGATTGATAATTGATTTATTATGATTGAATTAATATATCCAATTAAAAAAATCTACTATGAATAGAGTTGTTATTTCCTTTTGACGAATTAATTATCTGAATATGATACATATTAATTATTAAAAATTTTAACACGATATTGAGGATCACATAAGTAATAACCATGGTCTTCCGTTAAGTTGAAGTGTTCCGTCGCCAGGGATTGTATGTAGGAGACACTTGTACGAAGTGATAGCTCCTGCATACAAGTGCATCTGGATCGGGCTCTTTACTTATCGAAAGAGTAAGGTCGTATGCGTAGTGACCCCAATATCAGTTCGTCATATTATTGGGATGATATTGGGTTGCGCATAGCGAGTTTTATTCTTGTTGATGATTGGCTAAATTAACGATAGGTCAACATTGCCTTAGGGGTGGTGGGCTCGGGTGTTAAAGACCTAATTGGGAAATGAAAGTTGGACTTGCAAAGTAGAATGAGTTCCTGCTTCATTTTATCTGAGTTACGTGTTCTCATATTATTGAGATGTAACAAAGAAAAGAAAGGAGATCCCAGATCTTGCTTGAGATATAATGGTAAGTATATCTCTTACATTGAAAGTGATTAACGGAATGAACTTTCAGTGTTGACAAGGCAATGAAACTTTATATAAAATCCTAAATAAAAGTAAAATAAGTAATTTATGAAAATTTCTTATTTCAGATAACCTACATAAAACCCACTCTAATTGTACTTAATAATATCCAGTAAAAATATCATGGATTGGATCCATGATCAAGATATTTTACTTGTAGTTCGACATATAATGTATGTGTTTGCAATGTGCAAGCTTCCTCATAATAATGACGAATGATAATTAAATAGACAATAGGACAACAACCTAGGGTTTGTATGTCTCTATAGTCTTGATCTCTCATCGAGTGTGCTTTGAAAGTATCATATCAATGATGATCGTAATTATCAAACAATCCTTTAAAACCTAAGAAAATGTTTTGGAAAACATATGTGCTATCAACATTTAATCATGAATGACATAGTTCACTACATTATGCATAATGGTGGCTCGATAATGGATGATGTACTCAAAATGTTTGAGTAATTACCTGAATCAGAGACTTTTAGAGTTTAGATGAATGTAGATAGAACGAGTGTCATCATTCTATTGTCTATACTCAAGTCATTCATGAAGCTTCATAATATTCATATTGTATGAATTGAATTAAGCATATATAAATGTTCAGATACTCTTATATTGAAAACTTTTGAGTTCAACATAAGTGATCCTTTGTCGTAAGCAATGATTGTTTATAGAAGAAGGGAGCGCAGTGGAAGCATGGGTTTGACCAAAGTAAGAAAGAAATTCAAAGAGTTGATTGTACTTCTATGATTTCCATAAGACATCCAAAGGGTTGGATGAATGCCAATACTGCAATAAGTTAACGTGTTTATAGTATGACTATCATGTCTATCTAGGATCCTTAGAGAAGGACTCGGATAGTGCATTGGCATAACTATACATCTACATATATTCATTGAAAGTGACTTGCTTATTGTGTATGATAAAAGTATAAAATTATATCTCATTTTTCTAATAACACTTGCAATTGATTGCATATGTTTTAGAAGACTGAAAAAATTTCTTAAGGTTTAAAAGTCATCCACATGGATGTTGATGCAATTGTTGCAACAATCTCCATTGGATAGATATACTGCATTTTTTCAGTGGGAGAGCCCTTAGTTATAGAGAATGACCTAGATATTAGAATACACTCATTGTCTATTTCAAAATGTTGGAAATAGACATGATATCTGGAATAGACCTATCATAAAGAGTTATGATGGATATATTCCAGATAGTAATCTGACATCTTGATGACTCTACTAAATTGGAAAATTAATGAATGGTTCATTACTATTCGTAATACTGAAAAATAAACCTTAAATGATGAATAGGAGGATGAAAATCATTAGACGATGACCTGGCATTAAACCTTGGACATATGTCTATTGATAAGATCAATAGACTAGTAAGATATGAAACTTTAGACTTTTTAAAATTTCAAACCTCACGTGCTTGTGAATATTGTATTCAAAGTAGAATGCCTGATACACCCTTCTCCAGAAATGGTCTAAGATGCCAAGGTATTCAAGATCTCGTACATATTGATGTATGTGGATCATCTATATCATAATAAATATTAATGATATGTGATATATATTGATGAATATTTGTAATATGAGATTTCTTCCCTTCACTTTAGAAACTTTTGAAATATTCAATATTTCACAATTTTGCTTGAGAACCAAAGTTAGATGGATGATGAGGTGAATATGATCTAACCAAGGTAGCTGGTACCTATTAGATGAATTCAAGGAATACCTTTGGAGTTATGAATATCATTCCTATCTCTCTCCTAATGATACACCTAAACTCAGTGAGAGTTGTAGGGAGATACAATTGGATCATGTGTGGCAAGATTTGATTAATGATGAATATTAACATACCTCTTAGTTTCCAAGTATATTTGTAGTCGAGACTACACTATATCCTTAATAAGATTCCATGCATATCTTCTAACCCTAAAACCCTTATAAGCTATTGTTTGGAACCTAGCCTAGTGTTGGAAACATGAGGATTTAGTGTTACTTGGTCCATAACCATGTCATTGATGTAAGTAAGCCAGAATCTAGTGCCAGAGAGTGATACTTCACTAGGAATATAAAGAATGGTATTTGTTACCTACTTTATGACCTTGATATTCTTAAAGGATTTTGTATCTAAGGGTATGATTTTTATAGGATTATTCTCTTGAGAATCAAGAATAAAATGAAGTGAATGAAATCATTGAATCCTGAGAAGATAATGAGGCTCCTTAAATCAGAAATTAAAAGGGATAGTTAAATATGAAACACTCATACCTCTTGAAATCAGTTTGAGGTAGGTGAGATCACCTAAAGAGTATGAATTCCCTGTGTCAGAGAAATCAGATAATGATCTGACTTCATATGATGAATCTTCCGAGGATCATTACATGGAAAGATGGATGTTAGAAATAAAGTCTAAAGTAGACGATATACAAGTGTTGTATATGGACCCTTGAGGATTCACCAATAAGGGTAAAACATGTTTGGTGTAAATGGATCTTCAAGAGAAAGAGGGAACCTGATGAGAAGGTAGAGACCTTCAAAGCATAGCTCATATCCAGAAGATACACATAAGAGAAGACATCACTTTCGGTGAGACTTTCTCTTCAACGATCATGCTTAAACTCATCAGAACATTGCTAACCATAGCTATACAACTTAACTTTTACATCTAAAAGATGGACGTCAATATTGCATTCCTCTATGAATACCTCTCTGAGGATATTCATATGTAGAATCATGAAGGGCTTCATTATTGAGGAAGGCAAGGTGTACAAGCTAAATAACTCCATCTATGGGATCAAATAAGCTTCTTGTAGTAAGAACATCGGATTTAATGAAATTATAAAGTCTATGATTGATGATCAACGAAAAGCTTAGTGTGAGTGCCATTATTTTCATCGTGCTAAATGTAGATGATATCCTAATCATTTGGAATGATATAACGAAGATAATAAGTGTTCTATATTCTTTCTATTCCATACCTTGAGATTTTGATCTTAAGGATATCTCTTAGATATTAGTTCTGATGATGTTCATAAGTAAAGAGAAAAGGGTATTTAGACTGATACATTAGTAGTACACTTTGGACATGTTCCATTTTCCGGAAAATTCCAAGAAAGGTTTCTTTCCCTTAAAATATGTGTTGGCCAAAGATTATTCGAGGATCGAAAATTATGATATAGTTGATCATTGTTATCCCCGAAAAGCCCGTGACACACAATTTTTTTTCTTCTCTCCTTGCAGAATAATTATGAAGAATAAGTAATGCGAGCAAGAGAAATATTTTTTGCTACTTATTTACCTGTATAGTGGACATGATCAAACTTAGGGAGGCTACAATTACCGAGGGTTATTCAATTAATCAGCAAAAAATCAATTAAAAGAAAAAGAAAATCTCAAAGGCAAACTATCCTTGGTTTTTGTGAAATTTTTCTCTTTTTAATTTTTTTAATTTTTTAATTTCTATTTTTTTTATTTTCCGAGTTACAATTTTTTAGTGATTTTAATTTTGCATTTTTTAAATCAAGAATAATATGCATAAAATAAGAAATACATACACAAACTATTTTTGTTATTTTCAATTATATCAAAAACTCTCAGAAAAATCCAGAGAAAATATTTTTGTGTTTTAAAGATTTTGAAATATTTTTGGGAAATTTTGTAGAATTTTCAGATATTTTTGTATTTTTCTAAAAATAAAACAGTAACAAAAATTAGAAACGGTGCATAACATCGAGTAATTTGCAACTTAAAAATATTTTAATATCCAAAACTCCTGGCATTTATTTTTATGATAAAATATGGACAAATATCTATAAAAAGAGACTAAAATCAAGATTTTTGGATTTTTGTAGAATTTTTTTTGTGATTTTTATAAGATTTTTAGTATTTTTCATTTTTTTGGGTTTTATAAAGAGTTAATACGTGAAATTTGGACAGAAATTAAAACTGATTAAAATAAAACTATTCTAATTTTTTGGAATTTTTAGAGCAATATTCAAATTTTTATGAATTTTAGAATTTCAAGAGGAGAAAAAGACACTGTTTTTATTTTTAAAAAATGATGAAAAATTGCAATAAAAAATTTATGCTAGAAAGATAATCGCATCATGAGCATAGAATAATTTTTGGGAATTTGATTGACCAAAGTTAACATTTATTTCAATAAAAAAACATGCAAGATAAATAGTTTAGAAATGAATGACTAATTTGCAAATAGTGTATAGTTTTCACAAAAGGAATAACATGAATAAAATGCAAGTAAAATGTTGTAATTTACCTAGTTAAAAATGTACCATGCACGTGCATTGGAGCTGGGGGTCTTCTTTGCAATTTTTGGAAATCTATAGGGTAAAACTGTAATTTCTCCGATACTTTAATGCCTAGTGTTCACTTTTCTTCCTTCTCAAGTAAAGCACAAGGTGTCGTTCTTTTCTTCTTCACGCAAGTCAACAAGGAACGACGCCGGCTGGGAAGTGCCTCAAGCGGTGGGCTACACTCGTGGAGGCGGCAGGTTGGAGGAGAGCACCGACAGGCGGAGAGGTGTGGGCTACGCCGCGGTTGAGCTCGAGGGGCGAAGGCACCACAATGGCGGAGTCGAGGCGGCGCGGCACAATCGGAGGGCTGGTGACGTACGGCATGCGGAGGTTGTGCGCGCGGGTGGCACCTCCACGCGGAGGCAGAGGAGTTGCGGGCGGCATTGCTATTTTTTTCTTTTTTTTTTCAATTGTAATCAGTAATAAAAAAGTTTTTTTATTTTTTAAAAATCCGAAATAGAGAAATAAAAAAACAACAAATGGAATTGTGTTTTTTATTTTTTTATTTTTTTGTTTTTAGATGATCCTGTAAAACAAATGTTAGAGAGCAAGAAAACAAATATGATATTTTTTAATTTTTTTATAAAATTTTTATTTATAAACAAATTAGGAAGCGAGCTTGATGACTCGGTCCTAAATCAAATCATACGGAAGATGTGAATGAATGTGGTTCCGCGGAAGATGGTGGATGGAATCGGATCTCTGACCACCGTGCATGGTCGGAGGTGAGCGATCGAGCGGGGTAGAAAATAACGTGAAGAGGTCAAGAATGTGAGATGAAAAATCGAGTTGGTGGCTATCAAATCCTTATGGATTTTAAGATCTAAATAGAAAAATGACAGTGAAATAAAGATGCGACAAATTAAACTAAGTTTAATCTAGGATAAAAATAGGAAGAAAATGACA
The DNA here is from genome assembly GCA_037367405.1 of Ottelia alismoides. NCBI lineage: Eukaryota > Viridiplantae > Streptophyta > Magnoliopsida > Alismatales > Hydrocharitaceae > Ottelia > Ottelia alismoides. Next base: position 738,567 of record JAZKJV010007777.1, on the reverse strand, counting down.
AATCTCACCTTAAGAGCGGAAAAGACCTTGATCACCTCGATGAAGGCCGACTCGCTGTCACTGGACGACTACGATAAGAAGACTCTCGGAGATCGGGCTCCTCTCACCAAAGATTGATCAAGTTAAAACGATGGAGAAGGAACCATATATATAGAAAAGATAATAGAGTTTGAAACTTGATTTTTTTTGAATTTTTTGATGAAGATAAGAGATCAGAGAGAAAAACAAATGACATAAAGATAAAAAGAGATGAAAATATTTACAAAAATTAATTATTTTTTTGTATTTTCATCACTTTATTTATTTGAAAAATAAATGTTAATTTTTTATCATTTTGTTGTAGTTAGTTAAGAAAATTTAATATATACATATGCTATCTCCATATATGACATTATATACATGGGTAAGTAAGCACATTAAATTTTTTTAATTTTAAATTTTTATTTTTATTTTTATTTTTTATTTTTATTATTTAGTAAAAATATTTACAATATAAAATACAATATGTACAAAATACATGGGAAAATTGCACTAACCACCCCGGAAAATCAACTTTTTACTCATAACTCCAAAAATAATGAAATCATAGACATTTTAAAGATAATTTAATTTCGAATACAATGAAAGTGAGCTTGGTTCAATTTGAGTTCATATGGAGCCGGAGTTGGTCTTTCAATTAGTGCTCAATGGCTTTTTCCAAGTGTGGTTGCTTTTATTCTGTACATGATTTATTTGTACAAATTTTTTTATTAATTAGAACACATTTTTATTTACAACTTTTGTTTTAAAAATTATTTTATTTGAGGTCAGTTAATGTACAAATAAAACAATGTTAGTTTTATACAAATATACAAATTAAATAAGAAGTATTTACAACATAATTTTTTTTATTTTCTGAATAAAGACCCTATCTCCCCCTACATTATTCCTGATCGATCAGGTCAAGTCTTGATCTTCTCTCGGGGTTCGGGTCAACCTGTATCTATTACATATATATAGTCTTCCTTTTTTATTTTCTTTTCTTTATTTTTCCTTTCTTTCTTTCTTTATTTATTTTAGGTTAAAAATGGTAAGAAGTGTACAATATTTACACACAAATGCAAGTTAGTAAGAATATGGAATTCATGTAATATACATGTGTTTTATAAGGGATTTTAAGCTAAAATAAATGAATAAAGATGACGAATCACAGATTCATCAATATGCTACTGACCTATCTAAAGGGATAACATCTCAAAGAATTAAGGACGTGGATGTCAAAGCTGCATGCCTAGTGCATTAACTATGGGAAGCTCTGTGTATACTAGATCTCTACGAAAGCGAGATGTCTGCCAAGCAGTGCGAGTAGTAAACTGTTAGTAATCCTACTATGGAGATAAAACATGTGATTGTTGTAATAATAATATCTTCAAAGATGGCAACACTTTTGAGACAGTAATCTCAAAGTCTTATCTTCAAAAAATTAAGTCTTTATCGATAGTGATCTAAAAGGTCTTAACTGCATATGCCTTAGGAGATAGATATCTTCGGGAATAAGGTCATTCTGATAAGGACAATTGAAATTACATAGTTGTTATAATAGTTATTGAGCTATATTGTCAAAGACACTATAACTGCTATAACAAGATTGAGTAATGGTTGCATAAGATGCAATATTCGCATTGGATGTAAGCACTATTACTAGGATATATGCAAGTACCCTGCAAAACTTAGTGTAGTCTCTCGGGAATAGAGTGACTAGTCAGCTTACCAAGTTATTTTTCTAAATAACTTATGATTAGCACATAAGTGAGGGTTTAAAATATTATCCCATTAATGGCTCTTTGTATTAGTGGGAGATTGTTGGACATGTGAGCCTACAACGAGCCATTATGTAATAAAAGTTATTTCAAATTCATTTGCTGATCTTAAATGAAGAAGAACTAATTTGCATAATAGGTCCCTTAATAGAATTAGGGTTATGTGCCATGGCCATTTTAATGATCACACAACTATTGATTCAAATGTTGAAAAATAGATGTTGGTGTTTGGATGATATCTAAAGAGTAAGATTGAAGACTCATTAAGCACTGTCAAATGATTAATTAGATAGTATCTCCAGCCTAAGAAGGAGATGGCAATCCTTTCTCTAAAGGTTAATATCTAACCGACCTCTTGATGCATGACCTTTACATAGGGAATAGAGATTCAAAGGTGTTAGATAAGTTATGTCAAAGAGTTGACTAAATGAGATTGAGAGAACCACAACCTATTTTGTATGTTGTCACTATATAGGCACGCATCCTCTGACCAGAGATAAATGTGTTACTATATGTTGGAGTATGTACATTTGGTAGACTGATAGGTTAATGATCTAATAGAGGTTTATACAATGGCGAGTTGGTGTACATACAAGGGCATATGAGTAATACGATCTATCAAATGGATTATACAGGTTCAATACTAAACCGAAATACATGAGCTCACTCATGAGATATTGGGGATCAAATTCGGTGCATGGTCGTCTTACTTTAGAAGCTTGACTGAATTTGTAGGTTTGATATATGCCTGTGAAAAGTATATGATCAATACCTGGGTATGATACATGCATTTGGAATGTATATGATCGATACTAACTCCCAATGATCAAATGAGAAACTTAGTTATAAAACCCTGAAGGAGACAATCTAAATAAGATCTAAAACTTTAGTTTTATCCCAGGTCTTCCAATATGCAGGATGTACATGCATTAGGAATACCATAGGATGATTTGATCATAAACAGATGTATAACCACGACGCTTACTTTCTAAGGGAGTGATGAAACATGCCTGGATTTTAGTGACTCCTCTTATTGGAGAAGTTATTTAATCTTATTCCAAATGATGGGCATTGATCTAAATGTGATTCAGATTAAATGAGAAGATTAGATCCATGAACTTGATTTAATCAATCATATATGAGAGATCCCCGAGATCTATATTTAAGATGTGTTCTCAATATCAAAGTTACTATAAACGAAACGTACAATCTCCCTATCCTCATCTCCAAGTATCTGTGGATAAAGCACATTATTCTTGAAAGAGTTCAAGAATAACTTTATTGTTGAAAATATGTTCCAAAATGGATAAATAAATGTGATTTAAATATTATGAATAATATGGATTTTATACATATTATTTAGGCTCATGAGAATGGACATCCAAGATGCTTAAATGTGATTTAATTATCAAGGATGTGAATAATATTGATAGCACTATCCATTTTATACATGGATATTATAAATGTTATTTATAATATATTAGAAAGAGTTAATAGTAATTTGTATTTGTAAATTAATAGTTGATGTGAATTGGATTCACATTAAACAATTAACTATAAATGCAATTTTCATATTATATTGGATGTGTTAATATGATTCAAAATTTATTATTTGCATGATTACAGTTATCATAGAATAATTTGGAGTAATTTTGTTAAATAACTATGCAACAAATGTTATTGTACTTGTGAAATTTTTGAAAGATTTGGAATCTCACCAAAATAAGAAAATGAGAGACACATTCCATATAAATGAAGCGGATGACCATGGAGTCCCACTCCATGTATGGTTGTCCACGATATATGAGGAAGGATGCCTCTCTCTTTCCTTAATTCCAATATGAGATTTATTTGAATTGAAAATAAATGTGATGAAAATATATTTGGAACATATTTAATTTATTTCAACTTGATTATTATTGTTGGTTTTGAAAAACACAACAAAAATCATTGCCATTGATTGAAAGCACAAATTAATCTCAACCATTGGATTTGTGTGTACATGGAGTGTGATCCATGGACATCCAAAATAGTATAAATAGAAGGGTAGCCCTAGCCTTTGATAAATATGAAATACTACAAAATATCTCTCTTTAATTTCTCATGGTTTTCCCCTCTTTTTCTCAACAATGTGGTCATCCACGTGTTGACTAGAAATCCTTGTATGCACCACATCACCATTATGTAGCTGGATCGATTGCTCATGGCACTCTGTCTCCTTCGGCGTCCCTCGCTGATGAATCTACATTTCATCATATTATTCATTTATTTTAGCTTAAAATCCCTTATAGAACTCTTGTAAATATCAATAAATCCATTCTTTCTCTCTCTCATTCTTTTATAAGTAGTGTATATCTATCATTATTTTAACATAAAATAAATAAATAAATTATGGAAAAATTAATAAAATAAAGGTTGTATACAAGCAATAGATACGGGATGACTCTAACCCCTAGAGAAGGTCAAGATTTGACATGATCGACAAGGACTAAAGTAGGGGGAGATAAGGCCTAAAATACCAAAATTCAAAAAATCAATCACCGCATGTGTATATGCATTACTTGTATATTAATGTATATAATAAACATTCTTTTCATTATTTATTCATACCAAAATTCAACTCAAATAAAAATGATTTCTTCTTGAAAGTTATGCAGAGAAAACTTTAGTAAATAATAAAAATAATTCAATAAAAATCAGTGTATATTGTGTAGATTACAACTCTCTCTAAAAGCCATAAAAGTTCTATTTGTAAAATCAATATTTTCTCCACTAGAACTCAAAATTCATCAAACTCACATTTACTCCAAATTAAACAATCTTTGAAATGGAGGTGGTTTCATAAAAATCAGAGTTAAGATGTGAAATGTGGCTAATTTAGGTGTTATTGTATTTAATACCTATGAATACTATGTACATTATTTATTTATTTACTTATACATATTTGTAAATATTGTATTTTATCTATTTGTCAACATTGTATTTGACATATATAAAATACAAATAAAAATCACAAAATCAAAAATCAATAAAAATTAAATATTATACATATTATATGTACCACCTTGTATATACTGTATATATACCTGTTTATTTAACCTTCTAAATTAATTCCTAAAAATCAAATAAAAATTTCATTTAAACCCTTGTAAAATATTGTAAATTAATAAATTATTATATTATGTATATACTTGTATAAATAATTAGTAAAAAATCAAATCCTCATATATATAGGTATACATACATATAGATAATGTTGTAAAAGTCGTCTGACTAGGCTGATTAGTCAGCCCTACTAGTCGAGTCGGAGGTTTGTCAACTTGACTAGTCCTCGTTGGCCATTAGTCGGTCAACTCAATTAATCGGGTCGACTAGTCGGCTAAGTAGGCCGACTACTGATGGACTTTTAGATAGAGAATTTTATTTTTTTAGATTTTCAATTTTTTTAAAATAAAACTCTTCCTAAAATGCTTAATGTTATATTAAAAGATAACTACTTCTTTTATTTGATTATGATTGTATAGAAAATGTACAAATTAATGTGAATATATAAGAATATGTGTATAAAAATAATTAAAAAATTCAAAACTGACTAATGGTTGACTAAATCTAATTAGTCATTAATGAATCCTCATTTCATCACCTTTATTCTTTGATCTTGGCCTTTAAACCCTAGCTAAATGAATGTATATAACATTAATTTTCAAAAATAAATACCCTATAAGTTGTACAGTATACTGTAGAAAATATTGTATAAATACTGCATTTATTGCCAAAATAAAAGATTAAAGAAAAGAAAAGAAAAAGAAATGGGACACCATAGGTGTTGAGTGACCCTAGCCCTGAAACTCGGGCATCATGACGACTTAATCGACAAGGAATAAAGTTGGGGGAGATAGGGCCGTAAATTACACATTAAATACAGTTGGAAAAACGTACAAAAATAGGCCAATACTTAACTTTTAGGTCCTATTTTATTATTTATTATTTATTCATCAAATCAATTAACTTTGTACAGGAAAGTTGTAGATAAAATTTAAAATAAAAGTACCAAATTGATTTCGTAGAAAAATACTATACAATATTCTTTTTATACTCTAAATAAAAAGTTAAAACCCAAACTTCCCAAACCCATATCTCCTCAATAAAAACTTAAAAATTATAAAATTCACATTTAATTGTATATAACTTTAATAAGCTATTTAATGAAGGTGGGTTCACTTAATTTGGAGTTGAGGTGTGATAAGTTTTGGACCCCTATTGTATCATTTACCTGAATAAAATATTAATTTTCTTTTTTTCTTCAATATTTTTATAATTTTATATTTTTAAAATTTTGTAAATATATTTTATAATAATGTACATATTTAAACTAGAATAAAACTATAAAGAAAATGCCAAAATAAAATAAGTATACAAAATATATAGATGAAATGCCTATACTTATATATATACACTATAATACATATATTTATTTAAGTGTGCAATTAACATAAAAAAATTCAATAAAAATATATTTATTTATATTATATAAATTATAAACATACAAAATATGTGTATAATACACAAAATAAAAATAAAATACATAAAGTATAGATGAATATACCTACATTTTACTTGTAAAAAATAACATATAATAAAATACCTCAAAAAAGTACAAATAGGTAATAAAGACTGCATAAAATCGGGAATATTCTTTATGTTTTTCAACATAAAATAATTAAATCATATACTATTTTATATTCATTCCAAGGAATTTCTGCCTTGGAATTTCCTGGTTGGTCCACGTGGACCAACAAGGTGCTAGTGTTTGTTGACCTACAATCAACTGTACCATACCTCCTCTGACTTCTGTTAGAACTTCATGAGACCCCGACTTCTCCCAAATTAATATGCCTCCACCTTCACCCTCTGAACAAGAGCCATTCACCTATGTACAACCCACTCATCCACGATCTTCGCCCATGCCTGAATCCTCACCAACCCTTGCCCAAGCTCACTCCATTGCTCCTAAAAACCAACGAAAAATTGCCTATAAATAGGACCCCAGATCTTCTTTTGAGTTTTTGATCGCTCTTCATCTGAGTTTAGCCCCTTAGATTGGGTTTCCATCAATGACCTTGGTGACAACAAGCCACTAGAGTAGGTCTACTGTGAGGAGGAGGGATGCAATAGCACATCCACCATCTCCGGCCTAGTCGCTAAAGGTTCTGCTTCCTTAGCTTTCAGCTTGATCGAGGCCCCCTTTCCTATCATTTCAATGTCATTAGTTAGTGTAGACTCTAAATCCGCTCTTAGTTTATAATTCAATCCCGTAGATTTATGTTTAGTAAGATAAATCCACTTGACCTGGAGCTTGAGCTCCACGTGAAAGTCATTGTGATTATGATTGTTATTTGACCTGCTATCCACATCACTTCAATCCTTGCCATGTTCTCCGTAAATTTTTCCCATTTGCGTGTTTGATCTGACTCGAATCGAAGCGAATTGAGGCTCCATCCATCTCCTTTGTCAGAGCCTCATCGCCTTCGTCATTCACACATCTCTAGCTACCATTTTTGGGCTAAGAGCATCGCTCCCGAGCCGTGTTATCTTTGTGTGCGGATTGCAAGCTTCAAGGAGATATAGGATGCGGATGTCACTACCGGGAACACCTCCAGGTTATGCTTGAAGAAGATACCCTTGATGAATCTGCGATTCGTCATCTTTATTCATTTATTTTAGCTTAAAATCCCTTATAAAAGACATGTATATAATACTCATTCCATGCTCTTACTAACTTGCATCTACGTGAAAATATTGTATATTTGTGTATTATTTTAACCTAAAATGAGTAAATAAAGAAAGAAAGGAAAATAAGAAAATAAAATAAAAAAGGATAACTGTATATATGTAATAGATACAGGCTGACCCGAACCCCGAAAGAAGGTCAAGACTTGACCTGATCGACCAGGAATAAAGTAGGGGGAGATAGGGTCCTTAATCAGAAAATCCAAAAAAAGTGTGTTGTGTATATTTGTAAACTAGCACTATTTTATTTGTACATAAATTGACCTAAAATCAAATAACTTTCGAAACCAAAGTTGTAATTAAAAATGTGTTCTAAATAATAAAAATAATTACACAATTAAATCATGTACAAAATAAAAGCAACCACACTTGGAAAAAAACCACTAAGCGATAATTGAAAGTCAATTCCAGCTTCATATGAACTCAAATTGAACCAAACTCACTTCCATTGTATTCTAAATTAAATTATCTTTAAAATGTATGTGTTTTCATAATTTTTGGAGTAATGGGTGAAAAGTTGGTTTTCTTGGGTGGTTTATGCAATTTTCCCATGTATTTGTACATATTGTATTTTATAAATATTTATAAATATTTTTACTATTATTTAAAAAAATAAAAAAAATTTAAAACAGGAAAAAAGCAAATTTCCTTATTTAACTATGTATATAATGTACCATGTGTATAGAGTATATGAATATAGTTGCGATTCTTAATTAACCACCATAAAAAATAAAAAAATAACATTTTTATTTAAATAAATAAAGTGAAGAAAATTCAAAAAAATAGTTAATTTATACTTTATCTCATTTCAATTTTCATCTCTCTTATCTTTTCAACCAAAAAATCAAAAATTCAAATTTCATTCTCTATCTTTTATATTTATATGGCTCCTTCTCCATCATTCCAATTGGATCAATCTTTGGTGAGAGGAACCCGATCTCCGAGAGTCTTCTTGTCGTAGAAGGGTGCCTAGCCTCCAAGCCGTCCAGTGACAACGCGTCGGCCTTCGTCGAGGTGATCAAGGTCTTTTCCGCTCCTAAGGTGAGATACGTCATTTTCTTCTTATTTTTATCCAGGGTTAACCTTTGTTTAATTTTTCACATCTTTATTTCACCATCATTTTTTTATTTAGATCTTAAAATTCATCACGATTTGATCACCACCAACTCGATTTTTCATCCCACTTTCTCGACCTCTAAGCGTTCTTTTCTACCTCGCATGATCTCTCACCTCCGACCACACGCGGTGGTAGGAGATCCGATTCCATCCGCCATTTTCCTCGGAACCGCAATCATCCACATCTCCGTTTTGATCTTTGGGATCGAGACATAATGCTTGCATCCTCATTTGTTTATAAATAAAAAGAATAAAAATAAAAAAATAATTATTTTCTTTCTCTCTAACATTTGTTTTGTTGGATTATCTAAAAAATATAAAAAAAATAAAAAAATAAGAAAAACATTTTTTAAATTTCGATTTTTAATTTCTATATTTTGGATTTACAAAAAAATATAACAATAAAAAAATATTTTTTTATTATTGTTTACATATAAAAAAATAAAAATGAAAAGTAACAAAAAAAACAAAAAAAAAATCCGTAGCAGCAGCGGCGGCCAAGCCCCTCCACCACGACCGCTCGCACCTCCTAGACCTTCCAACGATGCCCTCGCCTCGCGACGTGCCTCCTTCACCTGTCACCCAGCACGGTGCCGAGCCAGCACCGCTCCGCCAAGTCTGCCGCCTGACTCACCTACGTGGCCTCCACCGCCTTCAGTGCCCGTGCGTGAGCCGGCCCCTATCGCGAACTCCACCGCACGCGCCCTCCTCCGCCTTCCACCGGCGGACCTCTAGAGCACCCATCCTCCACCAACGAGCAGCACCGACCGCCATCTGAGGCGGACCCATGAATTTTGGCCACATTCTTTTATATATTTAGTATACTTGATCCTATGTACATGGGATCGAGTGATCCTGTTGATTTTGTATGTTTTCTTTCTTCTTTCAGTTGCTTATTCCTTGACCTCAGTCACCTCATTTTTATCTTACACTACTTTTGATGACAATATCATATATATAGGGGGTGACTGACTTCCATTCTTTTATTCTTTTCACCCACTTTTACTTAACATGAGTTATGTCCTATGTTTTCCCTTTTTGGCATTATGAGGACATAACACAAGCTATGTATACGGTGTGCGTATATTTATTCTATATATAGTTTTATCCATAACTCGTACTTTTATGTATTTTCTATATCTATAAAATCCATAAAAAGTGGTGTGGGTAAATTATTTAAAAGCTATTTATAAGTATTTATAAGATCCTTGTAAATAAGTAAAATATGTGCAGAATCCTTATTTAAAATGGGTATTTAAAATGTGTATTTAAAAATTGTATAATAATTAATTAAAATCCAATGTATTAAAATATTTGTATTTAAATTTGGTAAAATACATTAGTTATTTAATCTGGAATAAATTATTGGTAACTTATCTTGTAAATTCTTGTAAATATGCTTACTTATAAAAAATTGAAAAAGCATAAAAATTGCAAAGTTCTAAAATACATAAAAATAACGAATCTTTAAAATCCATAAAAATGAGTAAAATTCAGAAAATTTACTTCACAAAAATATCGTTGCATTTGCATTCAAAATTTTCAAAATAATTTTGAATTCTTGAATTGAAGATTGAAAATAGTGCAGAGTTTGGAGCTTGATCTTGGCCTTTACCATAAATTCTAAGGAGTCTAGTTAAGAGCTGGAATTTAGACTATTTTGGTCTTTGACTTAAATATTTGGATTCCATAAGATCATGATCAAAATTCAACTTAAACTTGCCAAAGTAGAACACTTGGTCTCATCCATTTAACTCTTCAATAGTATACCGATTTTGGAAACATGCACTCCGTACTTAGCTCGAATTGCATGGGGTTGCGAAGGGCAGCTCATTTTAGTGGTGTATTTTTATCCTTGTCTAGTGGTGCAGGTGTCTATAGACGAGATTTTTGGGTTTACAATAAAGCTTTTGATGAGGGATGGTCTGCTGGCATAATCTTTTCTAAGTCCCCAAAACAAGGGTGGACCAAAAGATTCTATATATGTCGGGGCACACAAGAATGCAGTGCAATTGTTCCTATTACCCCAAAACCTAAGCGAACCAAAAGATTCTACATCCATCAGGGAAAAAATCATGAAGTACAATGACGACCGAAAACGGTATAAGTTTGTTAGAGCATACATATCTAAATGGAGGATTGGTTACACCGACAAAGCTTCACAAGGAGACGTGACTACACTGGTCACACTCCAATTATCTTCTCCTTCTTTTATCTTCTTCATATTTTTATTGTGCACACATCATGACCTGAACTTAGAAGGGAAGACCCCCTCCTCGAGGATCGAGTAGCTAGAAGAGGAAGCCATGGATAGTATTACTGGGGTGGTCGGTTTCTTCACCTCCTAAAGATGGAAGAGATAACACATTATGCATGGATCAGAGCCGGTTGTTGAGGTAAACCTTAATACGGATTTGTGGAACATGAGGACTGTTAAGACTAAAATCCTACTCCTAGTTAAGCTTCCTGTAAATTTCATATTCTAAGGCCTAATCATGCTCTGTCTTTTGTTTGTTCTCATGAACCAATTTAGGAAAATAAATTCATTCTAATTTTTTTCTTTTTTTTTCAAATAAGTTTTTGCCAATGGGCAAGTAAAGTTTAAGTATAGGGGATTGATCAAGCCATGATTCATTAACATTTCTGTCGCATTTTGTCCCAAAATCCTTAACAAATACTTGTAAATATGCATTAATTTTCATGTTTTTAATTAATTATTTATGCAAATATATGCATAATGTAATAATTTATTAATTTACAACAATTTTACAAGGGTTTTAATGAAATCTTTATTTGATTTTTAGGAATTAATTTAGAAGGTTAAATAAGCAGGTATATATCCATTATATACAAGGTGGTACGCATAATATGTACATGATTTTTTTATTTTGTGATTTTTTTGTATTTTATATACGTCAAATACAATATTTACAAATAACTAAAATACAATATTTACAAATACGTACAAGAAAATAAATAAATAATGCACATAGTATACATATGTATTATATACAATAACAACCAAATTAGCCACAATTCACTTCTTAACTCTGCTTTTTATGAAACCACTTCCATTTCAAAGATCATTTAATTTGGAGTACAATGAAAGTGAGTTTGATGAATTTTGATTTCTGGTGGTAAAAATATTGATCTTACAAATTTAGCTTTGCGGCTTTTAAAAAAATGAAATTTACATAATATACATTGGTTTTTATTGCAGTTATTTCTATCATTTACAAAAAATTTTATGCATAATTTTCAAGAAGAAATCATTTTTATTTGAGTTGAATTTGGGTATGAATAAATTAATGAAAAGAATGTATAATATGCACAGAAATATGCAAGTAATGCATATACAAAGGTAGTGATTGATTTTCTAAATTTTGGTATTTTAGGCCTTAACTCCCCAAACTTTATTTCTTGTCGACCAGGTCAAGTCTTGACCTTCTCTCGAGATCAGAGTCAACATGTATCTATTGCATATATATTATATTTTTTCTTTATTTTTCCATTATTTGTTTATTTATTTATTTTAGTTTAAAACTGTGATAAATATACAACATTTATACAAGAATAAGAGTTAGTAAAAGAATGAATTTATTGATATTTACAGGTATTTTATAAGGGATTTTAAGCTAAAATAAATGAATAAAGATGAAGAAATGCATATTCATCATTCCCCTATGCTTTACCTTTGCTTGTCCTTTAGAAAACACTTATTTAAAGAATAAGTGACTAAAAGAAAAAGAATAAAGGAAAAATAAAGAACTTAGAGCAAATTTGAGAATTAAACTTATCTTAATAAATTCAAAGTATGGAGCTTGGTCAGACCTTTAGATTATTAGATTGGACGGAACCTTAATGGAAACAGACTTGATACTCAACAGCCTCTAGAAACCACATAATTCTACTCAAGTCTTATCAATAGATAGGTTAGAATAAATCAACTCATACACAAACCATTATGACTTTGAATCTTTTTTGTACAATGTAAGTGATATGTAGCTCTGCTCGTCTTAAGCGGTAAAGTTAGTCTTCTTTAACATGGTGACCCTAATTCCCTATCCAATAACTCTTTCCTCGAGAAGCTGGGTATTCCCTTCGAAATCCATGTGCAACCAGCTCTAGAAGAGGAGGTGGAGAGAAGAATGGACGATAGGTAGTGTAGCTATCTATCCTAAGATGCCTTACCAGTGTGGACAAGTCATCCAACTGCAGGCTCACAAATATCCGACTTGGAAGCTCGATCTTGTTTATTGACTATAAATCTATATACATACTCCATACACATTTTATTATTAGTCTGGTCTGTCCACTTTTTGGAGTTCTTATTTTGATATTTTTTATAAAAAGGTGCAACATGGACATAAGGAGTTTTTCCTCTTGATACAACAGATTATCCCTCTTTTGAAGCATTATTGCAACCCACAACATTCTATCGTTAGACCTCGTCGATACTAGATCGGGTCGGGGTACAATGGACACAAATATACGACTTCCGATGTTTCAATTGGCTTGTCTCATGTTGGCAAATCCAGTTCTCTACCACTTCAATTGAGGTGAGAAAAGTGTACCACTTCAATTGAGGTGAGCAAAGTGTAAGTGCAGATGTGAAAGCTAGGTCATTACAACAAGAATCATATGAGTGCTCCGATGTATTCTACTTGGGCAGTCAAGACGACACTGAACTAAGTCTTGTGGTTCCCAAAGAATTAAGTATATAGACCTGAAGAATCTCAATTCCATTTCCTATAAGGTTTATCTAAAAATTAAGTATATAGACCTGAAGAATCTCAATTCCATTTCCTATAAGGTTTATCTAAAATTAAGTGGATTAAGGTCCAACCAAGCTCCATTCTTCGACTTTATTCTAGACTAGTTTAAGTGTCAATACCATTCTGAAAAATGCACATGCAAATGCAAGAAATATATAAAAAATATTTTTTTGAAGAAAAGAAATAAAAGGACAATCTTTTTGAAAAAGTTATCAAAGAATTTTGCAAATTTTAATGGATTTTAAACTTTTTTTAAAGAAAGAAAAGGGTTATTATAATGAATGTATTTACAAGATATATATATATAGACACACACAAATATAAACACGAGGATTATATAAATCTTATACAAGATTTTAAAGAGAAGATTTTTTGCACAAGATTTATTTACAAGTTATATAAAACAATCTTATATAGAATAAATAATTTATTTATAAGAGGATAAGTGATCAATATTTTTAAATACTCATGGATTTTACAAATATCTCATAATTTTATATCCTACGTGACAAAATAATTTTACAAAAAAATTACAAAACTTTTTAAAAAAAATTACAAAAGGTTTTATAAACATTTTTCAAAATATTTCAATAAGATTTTTTAAAAGTTTAAAAAATGTTTTTGCAAACTATTTTACAAGCTCTTTTACAAATTATTTTACGAAGAATTTTACACAAAGGATTTTGAAAACATTTTTCTTTCAAAAATTTTAAAAACATTTTGTACAGTATATATAATTTTGATATAGAAAATATTCTACAAAAAATTTACAAAAAAACATTTTTACAAACAATTTTGCAAACATTTGTAAAAAAATACAAAACATTTTAGTAATATTTTTATAAATAGTTTACAAACAATTTGATAAAAGTTTTTACAAAAGAATTTTTGCAAACAAATTTCCAAAATATTGTTGCAAATCATTTATAAATTATTTTTCAAAACAGTTTTTTTGTTTTTAAGTAATAGACATATTATTAGTAAAAATACAAGTTATGGCTAAAGTTTATATACAATATATGACACCCCCTATACTTAACTAGAACTATGTCCTCATGGTGACCAAAGAGCTAGTAAAAGAATGGATTTATTGATATTTATAGGTGTTTTAGAGGGGATTTTAAACTAAAATAAATGAATAAAGATGATGAAATGCATATTCATCATCCCCCTATGCTTTACCTTTGCCAGTCTCTTAGGAAACACTTATTTAAAGAATAAGTGACTTAAAGAAAAACAAAAATAATAAAGCAAAAATAAATAACTTAAAACAATATTGAGTATTAAACTTATTTACATAAAATCAAAGTATGGAGCTCGATCGGACCTCTTGATTATTAGTTTGGGCAAAACCTTAGTGGGAAACAGAGTTAACTCTTAACAACCTCTAGAAACAACATAACTCTGCTCAAGTCTCCTCAATAGCCAGGTCAGAATAAATCAACTCATATGCAAACCCTTATGATTATAAATCTTTCTTGTACATTTTAAGTGATATGTAGCTCTCCTCGACTGAAGCGGTAAAAGCCAATCTTCTTTATCATGGAGACCCTAATTCCCTAGTCCAATAATTCTTTTCTCAAGAAGCGGGGTATTCCCTTTTAAGTTCAAGTGCAACCACCTTAAAAAGAGGTGGTGGAGAGAAGAATGGATGGTAGCCAGTATAGTTACCTATCCTAGGATGCCTCACTAGTGTAGCCAAGTCATGCAGCTACAGGCTCACAAATGTCTGACTTGGAAGCTCAAGCTTGCTTATTGACTATATATCTATACACATACTCTGACAGGCATTTTATTTTTAATCAAGTCTTTCGATTTTTTTGGAGTTTTTTATTTTGATTTTTTATACAAAGGTGTAGCATGTACATAAGGAGTTTTTTCCTCTTGAGACAATATACAATCCCTCTTTTGAAGCTTTATTGCAACCCACAACATTCTATCATTAGACCTCGTCGCTTGCGGACCAGGTTGGGATACAATGGCCACAAATTTGTGACTTCCAGTGTTTCCATTGGCATATGTCTCATGCCGGCAAATCCATCCCTCTACCACTTCAACTGAGGTGAGCAAAGTGTAAGTGCAAGTGTGCAAACTAGGTTATTATCAACAATAATCATGTGTGTGCTTTGAAGTATTCTACTTAGGTAGTCAAGATGACACTGAACTAAGTCGTGTGATTCCCAGAAAATTAAGTCTATAGACCTAAAGGATCTAAACTCCATTTCCTAAAAGGTTCCTCTGAAATTAAGTCGATTAAGGTCAAACCAATATCCATTCTTCGACTTTATTCCAAACTAGATTAAGTGTCAATACCATTTTGAAGAATGCACATGCAAATGCAAGAAATATATACTAAACATTTTTTTGAAGAAAAGAAATAAACGGACAATCTTTTTGAAAAAGTTTTCAAAGAATTTTGCAAATATTTATGAATTTTAAACATTTTTTAAAGAAAGAAAATGGTTAGTATAATGAATGTATTTACAAGATATATATATATATAAACAAACAAATATACATAAAGGATTATTCAAGATTTTACAAGAAGATTTTATGCATAAGTTTTAGATATAATTTTATAAAAGAATTATATATATAATATAGAATTTTATTTACATGAGGATAAGTGATCAAGATTTTTATACACACATAGATTTTACAAATATATACATCACATAATTTATATAACACGTGACAAAATAATTTAACCAAACATTTCAAAACATTTTACAAAAGTTTTGGAAAACATTTTTCAAAATACTTTACAAAGATTTTTCAAAAGTTTTACACATGTTTTGGTAAACTATTTTACAAATCTTTTTACAGACAATTTTACACAGATATTTGCAAACATTTTGCTTTCAAAAATTTTACAAACATTTTGTATAGTATATATAGTTTTTATACAGAAATAGTTTTGATATAGAAAATATTTTACAATCATTTTTCAAAAAAAGCTTTTTTTTTCAAATAATTTTTCAATGATTTGTACAAAAATAGGTTTACAAAATATTTTACAAATATTTTTAAAAGAGTTTACAAACAAATTTACTTAAGATTTTACAATAATTTTACAAACAATTTTTGCAAATAAAAATTACAAAAGTTTTTTGCAAATCATTTTTCAAAACATTTTTTCTTTTTCCATGTTATAGACATATTATTAATAAAAATACGAGTTATGGCTAAAGTATATATGCAATATGTACGACACCATGTATGCCTTGCTCGAACTATGTCCTCATAGTGACCAAAGAGCCACAAAGGAGGATATAACTCGTGATAAGTATAGAAAAGTGAAAAGAAAACTATACAAAAATGACTCATATAATAGATGAAAAGAATAGAAGTCAGTGATCCCCCTATACTTAGGATCAAGTAATCATAAGTATAAAAGACTGTACAAACTTGGACAACCGAGGAAAATAATGAACCAACTCAAAGACTCAACTCGTCCTCCCCTATAATTGGGGGTAAAAGATCCCCTAGTATAGAAAAGAATATAAACAAGTTGAAGGACAAGCGAGAGATCATAAGACATAAAAGAAAATAAAAACATGAAAAAGATAGAATGAACATCACTCCTCCTATACTAAGAGTAAAGTATAGGCAACAACAAGAGTGATGAAATCGAATGAAAATGGAAAAACTTGAATAATTCACCACCCCTATACTTAGGATAAAGTACATCCTAAGTATAACACACAAACATGGAAAAGAGGTGAATGATAGAAATGGAAGAGGAACCAATAAATAAAATAATATATACAAGAGAAAATCAACTCATGTATCAGACGCGGAGATGTCAAAAAGCCATCGTATGATACCACAAATATGGTATCAACCATGGATAGGAATGTATCATGATGTAGATATGTCTTCAGCAACTGTCCATTCACAACAAATGGTTGTATGTCAGATGAAAACCCAAATATGGCAGTACTACCATTGTCACGCACAACTCTCACAGTGAACGATCCTAACCATTTGCTTTTCAATTTATCGGTAAATAACTTCAATTTAGCAACAAACAACTAAACTTTCTGATCAGAGGAGAAAGTCTTCCTTCTAATATGTTTATCATTCCAACTGTTGACTTCCTCCATATACATGAGGGAGTTGTCGTATGCAAAATCTCAAAACTCCAGCAATTTGTTCAGATCAAACTTCCTACTCTATCCTACCTCCATTTTATCAAGCCCTAAGATTCAGGTTTTTATTTAAAGTAATTATTCACACCTTATCTGGGGTCATCGTAATCCAAAGAAGCGCCAAGAAAAAAGTAGTTGTATATTTATATACAACTCAAACCAACAAGTGAGAAGAAGAATGTAAGCACAAGAACTATGAGTGCTATTTATTTACCTGTATAGCGTACATAATCAAACTCGGGGAGGCTGCAAAAATCTTGAGGGTTATTAAGTTCAATGAAAAATTAATGCAAAGAAAAAGGGAATTCTATGCACACTACTCTTGGTTCTGTATTTTTTTATTTTTGTAAATTTTTTTTGGAACTTTAGCTTTATATTTTTTATTTTGTATTTTTTATGATTTTTAATTTTGCAAATGACATTTCTTATTTTATTTTAAAATCATTAAATAATAACAAAAGAAAATGAATAAATACAACCAAACCTCTTTTTCTATTTTTTAATATATATAAAATATACAAAATATCAAATAAAATTTATTTTTGAGTTTCTGAACTTTTTTAATGTTTTTGGTATTTTTCAAGAATTTTTATTTTTAAGGCTTTCAAATAAATAAAAAATAGAAAATAAATCAA
The DNA here is from genome assembly GCA_037367405.1 of Ottelia alismoides. Taxonomy (NCBI): domain Eukaryota; kingdom Viridiplantae; phylum Streptophyta; class Magnoliopsida; order Alismatales; family Hydrocharitaceae; genus Ottelia; species Ottelia alismoides. The sequence goes on along the minus strand of JAZKJV010007777.1, from coordinate 720,301 downwards.
ATAAAACACAAAACAAATGTTTTTTGATTTTTTAGTTAGTAAATAAAATCAAAAATAGATAAAATATACACACAGGAAGATAAAATTTTATTTTTATTTCCAGAAAGGTAAATTTTGACTTTTTTTGATCTTTCTATGAATTTCAATGCATTTTTTTGTGTTTTTGCATGTTTTATTTTTTTTGTTTTTGTGATGAATAAAATTGCAAATATTGTAAAGAAATTAAAAGAAATGAAAGTACATAATCATAATTTTTTATTTTTTGCTAAAGTTTTATACATTTTATTGATTATTAAATGCAAATAGTGAATTTCTGATGTTTTGAATTTTTAGAAATTAGAAAAATGCTGAAAATGCAAAATAAAAAATAGAGATGAATTATCTACTTAACACAAAGATAACATCTTTTTTTACATATTTTTAAATATATTTTCCTAATTTTTCTTTGATTTTTTACATGCAAAATAAATGGAGATGCACAGGGGTATGATTGTAAATATTTATAGTTTGTGGACTAAATGATAACACGATTAAAAAATTTTTGGCAAAAGAAGCAAAATATCTAGAAAACACATGCAAGTGCACAGTACATGCGCTGGAATGGACAAAAATGAAATTATTTTAATTTCAAGGTCGAAATAGTTACAAAATACTTGTTGGTTTTTATTGCAAATTAGCCAAAGATCACATGTGAACATTCCTTGCAGTTCAAATAAGACTATAATGTAAATAAAAAATACCAGGTAGAGACGTGCAAAAGTTCAATTAATGTCAAACAAATACGTGTCCTTAAAGGATTTATTTTGCAAAATAAAAGAAAGGCAGTGGTAGGAACACAAATGTTCCCTTTACATATGTGGCAAGGTTGGCGACTGGATTGCGTTGACTTGCAGATTAGACGGTTGATGATGAATCATATTTGATTGACGCTAATCTGCTTTGGACGGATGGATCAATGACCATGTTTCATGGCTTTTTGAATGGCCGTGATGAAATCTAGAACGAGGGTCCTTGATCATGTAGTGCTGAAGCACGAATTAAGAACTGGGAAGAATGGACAGATTCTCGAGCTTTGATTGGTAGAATATCTGTTGACCTCCATCGAAACCCGCACATGAAGACTCTGAATCACTCTTGGGGCTCTCCTCTAGTGATCAGCTGGAACAATAGAGCTCGAAGAACACCAAGTAAGGATCTCAAGGTCAGAATATGTTCAGCTCTTGGTGTACCTCTAGATGTTGGTTCTCGCTCCCAATTGTGCTCCTGAGACCCGCAATTGATTCCTTTCTAGGAGGCGAAGATCCAACAAGGTTTTACAACATAAAAGAACAAAGAAATGGTGAATGGGTGGGGGTTCCGGCAAGGATGATCAGAGATGGAGCCAAACCTCAGATATGGGGTGATCTGAGAGGGGGAAAAATATGACAGAGGATGGAGAAGGTTGGTGTGAATATTATGGTCGAGTAGGAAGTTGATGAAGGTGATCGGAGCTTGGATGAGATTTACGTATTTGAGCTTAAACCGGAAATAAAAGGAAAAATTAAAGACATAGAATCAAATTAGAACTAACTACGGTTACCTACAGTGAAGAATCAGGATGAAATCGGCCTTGATCTGCTATGGATGACAGAGAGGCAATATACGCGGCAAAGGACTCCAGCGACATGGTGGATCGTAATTAGTGCACCTTACATCACGATTAGGATCAGAGAATCTCTCCTCTTTCACTGGAGTGCTACCTTTGTCACTAGATCTCGATGAAATATGGGCGGAAATCAGATCAAACAGTGGTCTGAGGCAATTGGAGTGTTTTATAGAGATGGATATGAGGGATTTTGAAAGTCGAAATTTGAGCAAATCGAGGTGATTTGTTAGGATCTAAAGATCTAGTAAGGTTGGCACTGATTAGAGCGAGAAGATTGGAGAAGAAAGTAGGGAGAGTTAGTTAACGTTGTACGTGGGAAAAATCAAAGAAAGGCAGAGGATGAGCGAGGAACACGGGTGAAAGACGTGGGCTGAGCAATTGACCTGGGTCAAAAACCCAGGTCGACTAATCAAAAGGTGCGGGGGAAAAGGTCAAGCTAGGCTAAACGATAAAAAAATAGTAGAAATTTTAAAGAAGTGAGTAAAAAATTGAAAGTGAATTTAAATAATAAATAATTTAAAGATGAAATGTTAGGGATTAAATGTAGTTAATTTGGGTTATTTTTATTAAAAGAAATAAGGTATATACAAGGGTTAAAATAATTATAAGGTGTTATTTATAGGTAAGATTGTAGAAAGCGGTAGTTGTACTCAGTCGACGGGGTCACTCAAAATGAATTAATTAGCAGTCGAGCGGCTATTTAACCACCAAAATTAGAGGAGATAGTCGTACGCTCTGCACAAGGCGGAAGTGAAGTCGCTGAGGTGACTTCCTCCAATAGACCAAGTGATCCAAACAATAATAAACCCACACGTTGGATATCAATCAATGAAGAAACATTTGTGAATCAAAATTTATTGTAAACTTTACAAAAAATGTGTATAGTGACAAGCAGAGTAGGGAGTCGAACAAAGGGAACACATGATGTAGCACTCAATATTATTTATGAATAAATGATGAAAAAATAATATACATATGTATGTATATAATTATGCACACTATTAATCAAATAATGTGGGTTTTAAATATATTTTTTATTTTTATTTTAATGTAATATATATTAAAGTAATTGAAAAATATTTATAATAATAGATAATATTATTTATATAATACTATATATGGATATATAATATCCTAATGGATAATATATTTATAAATATACGTAAAAAAGCCAAAAATATGAAAATATTTTTTTATATAATTTTCACTATTTTTTTATTTTTAGGGAATTTTTGCTAATTTTTATTTATGTTTAAAGTAAAAAAATCCCAAAATAGGGATTAAATAGATAGGCCGAATTGTTTTGGAAATTAAAATAAGAAAATAAAGTCAAAATTTTCAAAACTAATTTTAATTAATAACATATAAGAAAAAAGAAGGTTTAGAAACAAAAATGAATATTTTTGGGTATTTTTTTACCGGATTTTGGAGCTTTTAAATTTTTATCTTATCTTTTTTTATTTTTATGGATTTTTAGTCTAGAGTTAGAAAATATATTAATAATAAAATTAATTTTTTGGGGAATTATTCAAAACATTTTTATATTTTTTGGTATTTTATACTACAAATAGGAAATATCCAAGTTCTTTTTTATTTTATAAAATTGGAAAAGTCCTAAAATATTATTGTAAAAATATAGCGTGAAACTACAAGCAAGCAGGAATTTAACCCTAATTGTTTAGAATTTTTTGAGCACAGATGATTATTTTTAATTAATGGAAAACTTATACAAAGAAATAATGAACTGAAGGGGCATATTTACAATTAAAAATAAACTCAAGGGTCACAGTGCAAATAAAAAAAGTTTATAACTAATATATGTAGTTCATATATTGAACACCAATTAAAATAACTCGTAGGGGTTTACTTGAAATTGCCCAAGCAGGTGTGATGTCATGTGAGGTGATGTGGATGAGGACTAAAGTGTAATATAATATAGTTCAGGGGGTTACATGCATTTTTTCCAATACTTTTTAAACTACATATAGTTTTTACAGGACTATGTAGAAATTGCGAGAAGGTTGAGGGTGCCCAAGAAATATACCCACTTAATGACTTAGATCTAGCCGTCCTCCTGCTACCACATGGAAGATCTTGCAGTTATGGTGAAGCAGGGGTTCACCTAAGCGGACACACCAGATTAAATCTGGATTCTGTCGTCAATCGAATGATGTAGAGTGGCTCTACATGAATTGGGGCAGAACACTCGCAGTACAACTTTGCATATCTGATTCTTCGCACCTCCTCCCACGATCCGACTCGCTAAGGGTTTCTTCTTGTTCCTGGAGCTCCTCCGCGCGTGCAGGTAGGCTCCAATGAGTCAGAGGTGTGTCAATGGTGGACTTGTAGGGCATCTTCTTCAGGAAGGACCAGGAGGTGTTCCAGGTGGTCCCATTTGCATCCTATAGCTCCTTGAAGCTTGTAATCTGCATGCAAATAATACACGACTCGAGAGCGATGCTCTCGGCACAAAAATGACAGTAGAGCTACGTGAATGTGAAGGTGATGAGGCTCCAGTGAAGGAGATGGATGGAGCCTCGGTTCGCTTTGATTCGAGTCAAATCGAAGGGGAAAATTGGTGGAATTGATGGAGAACGCGACGAGTATTGAAATGATATGGATAGTGGGTCAGATAACAGTTACAATGACAGTGATTTTGATCTAGAGCTCAAGCTCCAGGTCATGTGGATTTGTCTGATTAAACCTAAATCTGCAGGATTGAATTAGAAACTAAGAGCATATTTAAAGTCAACACTAACTAATTACCTAGAATTATAGGAAATGGGGCCTCGGTTGAGTTGGAAGCTCAGGAAGAAGAACCTCCAGCGACTTGGCTGGAGATGGTGGATGCACAACTGCATCCCTCCTCCTCATTGCATACCTACTCCAGTGGCTTCCTGTCACCAAGCTCGTGGATGGAAACTCGATCTGAGGGGCTAGAATGGGCTGAAGAGTATAAAAAGTACATTATATTTTTATTTGTAATTTTATCTACAACATTCATGTAGAAAGTTTACTGACTTGATGACTAAATAATAAAGAACAAATAAGTAGTAAAAGGTAATTATTGGCCAATTTTTGTGGGGTTTTCTGACTGTATTTACTATGCAATTTACACCATATCTCCCCTTACTTTATTCCTTGTCGACTAAGTCATCATGATGACTGAGTCTCGAGGCTAAGGTCACTCAACACCTATGGTGTCTCACTTATTTTTCTTTTCTTTTCTTATTCTTTTATTTTGGTAATAAATACAGTATTTTGTACAACTTATAGATTATTATTTTTAGAAAATCAATGATATGTACATGCATTTAGCTATGGTTTAAAGGCCAAAATTAAAGAATTAAGGTGATGAAATGAAGATTCATCACCCCTATACTTGCCTTTGCTAGTCCCTAGCAAACACTTATACCTATATAAAAGAAAATAAAAGGAAATAACTTGGATTATTTTTTAACTTATAAACTTCTCTTAATAAATTCAAAATTTGGATCTCAGTGAAGGCCTTTGGATTAACGATATGTTTGGAACCACAAGGAATTCAAGAGGTGTGACATAGCAACCCTTAAGTTCCATACTCCTATTATCCAGTCCAATTCACAACCAGGTCAAAACCATCCTCTCATTTGCATATCCTTACTACCTTGAAATGATAGAACCATGCGTGTGAAATTGTCCAGTTCTCCCCAGAAAAAACCATTAGACTACCAAGGCATTCAAGGATATGGTAAGATCCATAAGCACATCACAAAAGTGTGAGTATTGCATCATATGTGATCTGGAGCAACTGGTCATACTAGTGGCTCGAGGCAGTAGAATTAAAAAATTTTCATGCGAAGAAACCACATGATCCAAGAACACTTTGCGAATCATTTCGTCTAATCCACAAACAAGTATTAGGGTTACCTCTTGAAGCTTGGTTGCGATAGCGTCTCTAAACAAAGAGATCTCCTGTCTCACGTACAATCCGACGGAGGAGATGCTTGCGAGCGCGTTGATGAAACGCACGCTCCTTGCAATCCACGTTGATGATCCAAGCGGCGAATCTCCTGATCTCATCACATGAGATCCAACATCTTCTTTACGAGCGAGGCACACTGAAGGAGACATAGATCCATGAGCAAACAATCTGGTAGCATAACAATGACGATGCGGTTATGGCGACTCTCTCTAGGGCTCCATGGTGGACGGCCACAATGAGAGAGGGAGAGAGAGGGTTGACGTGCAGAGAGAGAGAGAGAGAGAGGGAGAGAGCCTTATGTTCTCTTGTTACTTCGAGGAGCAACGAGTGCCTCTTCTTATATAGTATTTTGGGAGTCCATGGATCACAATCTATGAACTACACAAAATCAATGGATGAGATTGATTTGTTCTTATTTAAATTGCCAAGATTTTGTTATAACACAACAACAATTAGTTTAATTTAGATTAAATATATAATGAAAGATCAATACCAAATAATCCCATATTAAATCAATCAAGCATGGAGATTATGGAATGAAGATTGCCTCCTTCCATAATATGGGAATTGGTGGCAATCTTATGTAATCTCATGAGATTAGAGTATTCCATGGAAATCTCAAAGATTTACAGCAACACTTGTTGTAAATTATTCTACAAAAATAATTCATAATTATTTTGTGAATATTGCAATCTTGCCATTGGAAAATTGTGAATCACATTCACAACCCAAAATAAAATGTATATTACATTTTCAATTAATTGTCCAATGCGAATCCAATTCACATCAACATTTAATAAACAAATGTAAGTTACAAATATCTCTCTCCTATATATTATAAATCAAATTTATAATATATATTATTAATATGGATAGTGCTATCCACATTATTCAATATCCATAATTAAATCACATTTAATCATCTTGGATCTCTATTCTCATGTGCCCAAATAATATGAATCACATTCACATTATTTACATATTTGATAATCAAATCACATTTAATTATCTTATACAACTCTCCATATAATATGAAATAAATTCATATCATTCATGATAATTAAATCACATTTAATTATCAATTTCTCAATGCTCGGATACATATAGTAATAGTGAAATTATCCTTGAACTCTTTAAAGGATAATGCGCTTTTTCCGCAAAAACTTGGAGATAAGGACATGGCGATTGTATTGTTCCACGTATAGTGACTTGGATATTGAGATCAAATCTCAAATCCTGGTCTTGCAGACCTCCCATAGATGTTTGATTAAATCAAAACCATAGATCTAATCTTCTAATTTTATCCGAATCACATTCATATCAATGTCCAACATTTGGACCAAGATCAGATCTCTTCTCTACTCATAGGAGTCACTAAAATCCAAACCTTTTTCATCACTCGCTAGAAATGGAAGCATAATAGTTATACAATCATTTACGATCACATCTCCCTCAGGTATTCCTAAAACCTGTACATTCTGCATACTGTCAGACCCAGAATAAATCCGAAGTATAAGATATTTTACACTTTCTACTTCAGGGATTTATCATTACGTTTCTCATTTGATTATTGTGAGTTGGTATCGATCATATACTTTCCAAAAGCATATATCATACCACGTTGTTGATCATATACTTTCCAAAAGCATATATAAAACCTACAACTTTAATCAAGCTTCCAAAGCGAGACAACCATGCACGGAATTTGATTTTTCCCAATATCTCATGAACGAGCTCATGTCTTCCCATTCAATAAATGAACCTGTATGATCCCTTTGAGAGATCGTAATACTTATATGCCCTTGCATGCACACCAGCGCGACGGTGTATAGACCTTTGTTAGGTCATCAACCTATTGGTCTGCCAAATGTACATACTCAGACATATAGTAACACATCTGTCTCCAGTCAAAGGATGTGTGCCTATATTGTGACATCATGCAACATAGGACTTTGGTTATCTCAACCCCGTTAAGTCAACTCTTTGACCTAACTTATCTAACACCTCTGAATCTCTAATCCTATTAGAGGACCTGCATCAATAGGTCGGTTAGATATCAGCCTTTAGAGAAAGGATTATCATCTCCTTCTTAGGCTAGAGATCATCTCTTAATAATCATTTGACGGTGCTTGATGAGTCCCCAATCTAACTCTTTAGATATTCCAAGAACCAGCCTCTATGATTCGATAATTGAATCAACTATTGTGTGATTATCAAGATGGTCATGGTACATAACCCTAATTGTACTAGGGGACCTATTATGCAAATTAATTATTCTTTATTTCAGATTAGGGAATGAAATTGTAATAATATTTATTGCATAATGGCTCGTTGTGGGCTCACATGTCCAACAATCTCCCACTAGCCCAAAGATCCATTAATGGGCTAATCTTTAAACCCTCACTCATGTGATAATCATAGGACGTTTAGAAAAATATCTAGGTAAGCTGATCAATCACTCTGTTCCCAAGAGACTAGGCCAAGTCCTTTTAAGACACTTGCATATCTCATAGTAACAGTGCTCGCATCCAAAGCGAATGTTACATCTTTTGCAACCAATACTCAATGTTTGTCAGTTATAGTGTCATTGACACTACAACACAATAATTATTATTATAATCAGTATGTAATTTTCAATTATCCTTATCGGAATAACCTTATTCCTGGAAATCTCTATCTCCTATGGTATCTGTAGTTAAGACCTTTTAGATCTCCATCTATAAAGTATTACTTTCTTGAAGGTAATACTTAGATGACTATGTCTATAGTCTTGTGATCTTTGAAGATATAGTTATTACTACAACCAAGTTTGTTATCTCCATAGTAGGATTAGTAACAGTTTACTACTCCCACTGCATGGCAAACATCTGGCTTTTATACACATTCATCATACACCTGGCTTTTCATAATTGATGCACAAGGACAAGCAGTTTTAGCATTCACTTCCTCAACTCCTTGAGGTTCTATCCCTTTAGATAGGTCAATACCATATCTTGAGAGAAAGAAGCATTTATTGGAATTTTCCAGAAAATGGACTATGTCCAAGGTGTACTACAAATGTGACAGTCCCAATACCCTCTTCTCTTTGCTTCCAAACAACTTCAGAACTAAGATCTAAGAGGTGTCCTTGAGATCATATCTCAAGGTATGGAATAACCAGTCAATAAAACACTTATTATTATCCTTATATCATTCCAAATGATTAGGATATCAACTACATTTAGCATGGTGAACATAATGGCACTCCCACTAAGCTTCACATTGTTCATCAAGATTCTATCTGAAATCATAACTTTTATAATTCATCAAATACAATGTTCCAACTACAAGAAGCTTATTTGATTCCATAGATGTAATTCCTTTAGCTTACACACCTTGCTTTCCTCAACCATGAAGCCTTGGGGCTACTTCATATGAATATCTTAAGAGAGGTATTCATAGAGGAATGCAATCTTGACTTCCATATTGAAGATGTCAAAGTCAAGTTGTGTAGTTATAGTTAGCAATATTCTGATGGGTTTAAGCATGGTCACTAAAGAGTAAGTCTCATCGCAAGCGATGTATTCTCTTTTGGTATGTAGCTCATGGATATGAGTCGTTCTTTGAAGGTCCCTGACTTCTCATTAGGTTCCCTCTTTCTCTTGAATATCCATTTACACCTTAATTGGTCTTACCAATATAGGTGGATCCTCGAGGGTCCTTATACAAAACTTGTATATGAAGTCTACTTTAGACTTTATTGCTAACATCCATCTTTCCATGTCATGATCTTCAGAAGCTTCATCACATGAAGTAAGATCATTGTCAGACTTAACTGGAACATGAAGTCCATCCTCAAACTCCTTTGAAGAGGTATGAGTGCTTCATCTTTAATTATCCTTTTACTTTCCTTTCAGGAGCCTCATTATATTCTCAAGATTAAATGAGTTCTTTCACTTCATTTTCATCTTGATTATCAAGAGTCATATCCTTTAAGAATCATATCCTTATAGATGAAATCTTTTAAGAATCTCAAGGTCATCAAGTAGGTATCCAATACCATCCTTTATTTTCCTAATGAAGTAGGACTCTCTGGTGCTAGATTCCAGCTTACTTGCATGGAACCTTATTATGGATATATATTGTAGTCTCTACTAAATGTATACCTGGAAACTAAGAGGTAATTATGCTAAGATTCATCATTGATCAAATCATGTCACACATGATCAATTGTATCTCCCTACAACTCTATTGAGTTTAGGTGTATCAGGAGGAGTGAGATAGGAATGATATCCTTTCTCCACAAGGTATTCCTTGAATTTATATAATAGGTACTTGCTACCTAGGTTAGATAAAATTCACTTCATATTTATTCAAACTTTGTTTCTAAACGAAATTGTGAAATCTATGAACATTTCAAAGATTTCCAAGGTGAAGGGAAGAAATCTCATATCATGAATAATCATTGAATGATATCACATATCATTAATGTTCATTATGATATAGATGATCCACATACATCAATATGTATGAGATCTTGAATACCTCGGCATCTAACACCATTCCCAGAGAAGGGTGCATTGGGCATTTTCTATTTTTGAATACAATATTCAGAAGTATGTAAGATTTGAAATTTCAGACATTCTAAAGCTTCAACTCTTACTAGTCCATTGATCTCTTCAATAGACATATGTCCAAGACATGATGCCAGATCATTGTCAAATGATCTTCATCCTCGTATTGATCAATTTTGGTTTAAGTTTCAGTATTAGAAATATTAATGAACCATTCATTAATTTCCTAATTTAGTAGAGTCCTCCAGATGTCAGATTACTTTCTGAAATATATCCATCATAACTCTTTATTATAGGTCTATTCAAGAATTCATGTTTATTTCCAACATTTAGAAATAAGAAAAGAGTGTATTCTAATATCTAGGTCATAGAGACATTCTCCAAGACTAAGGGCTCTCCCAATGAAAATATGAAGTCTATCTATCCAATAGAGATTATTGCAACCATTGCATCAATATCCATAGATGACTATTAAACCTTAAGATCAAAGTTCTAGTCTTCTAATACATATTCAACCAATTACAAGTGTTATCAGAAGAACGAGATACAATTATTAGACTTTTAATCTCATCAAATAAGAAAGTCAATTTTAGTTTTTATATGTAGATTATTCCGATGCACTATCTGAGTCCTTCTCTAAGGATCCTAGATAGATGATAGACATACTACCAACACATCAACTCATTGCAGTATTGGCATGTGGAAACCATAGAAGTAAAATCAACTCTTTGACTTTCCTTCTAACTTAGGTACGACCCATGCTTCCATTGTGCTCTCTTCATCTATAAAAAAAACCATTGCACAAGACAAAGGATCTCTTATGTTGAACTCAAAAGACTTCAATATATAAGAGTATTTCAACATTTATGCAGGCTTTATTCAATTCATATAATATGAATATTATGAAGCTTCATGAATGACTTGAGCATAAATAGTAGAATGATGGCACTCATTGCATCTGCATCCATCTTTAATCTAAAATACTTAGGTTTAGGTAGGTACTCAAACATATTGAATACATCATCTCTTATAGACCATTCTGCATAATGTAGTGAACCATGTCATCATGATTAAATGTTTAGAGCACATATGCATGCTAAAACATCTTCTTAGATTTTATAAGGATTATTTAACAATTACGATTATCATCGACACGTCACTTCCAAAGTACATTCGATGAGAGATCAAGATTATAAAGACAAACAAACCCTAGGGTTGTAGTCCTATTGTCTATTTACTAGTCATTCCTAATTATTACGAGAAAATTTGTACATTGCAACCACATACAATATGTGTCAAACTGCAAGTGAAATATCTTGATCATGGATCCAATCAATGATATTTTACTGGTTATTATTGAGTAAAGTATTGAATTGGTTTAGTGAAGGATTATATGACATAAAAAATTTGCATAAATAAATAAATAAATATATATATATTACTTTGATTTAGGAATAATTATATCAAAGTTGCCTTGCCTTGGCAACACTTAAAGTTCATTCCCCTTAATCAATTTCAATGTAAGAGATATACTTACCATTATAACTCAAGCAACATCTGGGATCTCCTTCCTTATCTTTGTCACATCCCAATATGAGAGCCTATAGCTCAGATAAAAAGAATCAGGAACACATTTCGCCTTGCAAGTCCAACTTACATTCCAATTCGATCTTTAACACCTGGGCCCACCACCCCTAAGGTGATGTTGACCCGTCGATAATTGAACCAAGCTTCAACAAGATTAGAACTCACTATGCGCAATCCAATATCATCCCAATAATATGAGGACCCGACATTGGGGTCACTACGCATACGGCCTTACTCTTTCGAGAAGCAAAGAGCATGATCCAGATGCTCTTGTATGCAGGAGCTGTCACATCGGACAGGCATCTCCTACATACAATCCCTAGCGACAGAACCCTTCGCCTTACGGGAGAGTATGGATGTCACTCATGTGATCCTCCTTATCATGTTCAAATTATAATTAATCATTATGAATCATATTAATTATGATTGATTATTCCAAGGGAATTGCAACTCTATTCATAACAGAGTGTTTAGTTTTAATTGGATTCCAATTAATCTAATCACATTAAATCAATGATCCAATTAATATCCAACAAACATTCTTTATTGTTACTTGAAATATGGTATTATCTCAAATACTTATTATTTCGAATTTTAATAATTAGAAAAAGACATCATAATATCTCAAGTTTTATCCCTTCCCTATCTGCTGTCATGGTTAGTACCAATGGGAGGGGGACAGACTGCTCACGGAGCAACCTACTACCCCAAGGCTCCCTGACTAGACACCATATCCGCCTCAGGTTAGGATAATACCAATTGATCACTTTATACTTGAGATGATAATTGGTTTTTCAACCGAAGTTATACTATATAATAATAATCAAAACATTTTTTATTAACATTATAATGATATTTGCTAAACAAATCCCTAATCCTATTCAAGCAACTTTGTTGGAAAGAAGATCATGTACCAATTGTGATCTATATCATATCTAATCAAATTTGGTTAAGACAATGTCATTTAAGGAAATAATAATTATCAAATATTTCAGAAAATATTTCAGGAAATTAACCATTAGTTTCAATAATTGATTAAATGACAATCACATGATTCTTGATGAGGAGTGTAATTTCCAACAGTGACCCTCACCAAAATTAGCACATCTCAATCAATTTAAATCCAAATCATGGAAAATAAAATTACAAAGTTTGATAATTTGATTTACAACAGATACAAAGTGATTTGCAAGAATTTATAGTCATTTCAAAACCATAATTAACTCTTTAATTACGTCAAGATTTGCAATCCCCGAAATAGTGGATACCTGTTCACTAAAATGATCGTAACTTGAGCAATCAGATTCCAATCATGCAAACTCTAATCCAAAAATTTCCTTATTCAATGGGGAACATAATCCAAGTGATAATTTCATGTTTAAACATTTTTAAATAGGGCCGAAAAACTCACAAAAAAGGGCTACGTGAATGAAATGCGACAAAATTTCGCAAACCATAACAGGCCTAGGTCGTCCTGGGTTTATGGATCGTATCTGAAACCTCCGACCTATGGCTCTGATACCACTTGAAGAATATGGTATGTTCCTTCAACACATCACATAAGCATGAGGATCACATCGTATGCAATTGGGAGCGACTAGTCCCACTAGTTACTCTAGGCAGCGGATTTAAAAAAATTCCGTGCGATGAAATCACATAATACAATAACACTTATTGGATCATTTCATCTAAACCACAAACAAGTATTATGGTTACCTCTTGAATCGTGGTTGCGATCAAGTCTCTAAATGAAGAAACATCCTACCTCAAGTTCGATCCGACGGAGGAGAAGCTTGCGAGCGTATTCATGAAATGCGTGCTCCTCGTAATCCATGTTGATGATCCAAGCGACGATTCTCCTGATCTCGTCACATGAGATTCGAAATCTTCTTCATGAGCGAGGCGCACCGAAGGAGACGAACATCCACGAGCAAACAATCCGGTAGCATAACGACACCACTGTGGTGATGGCGACTCTCTCTTGGGCTCCATGGTGGATGGCCACAATGAGAGAGGGAGAGAGAGGGTTGACGTGTAGAGAGAGAGAGGGATAAAGCCGTATGTTCTCTTGTTAATTTGAAGATCAAGGGGTGCCTTTTCTTATATAGTATTTTGGGAGTCCATGGATCACAATCCATGGACTACACAATATCAATGGATGAGATTGATTTGTGCTTATTTCAATGGCCAAGATTTTGTTGTAATAACACAACAACAATTAATTTAATTTATACTAAATATATATTGAAAATCAATACAAATTAATCCCAAATTATATCAATCAAGTATGGAGATTATGGAATGAAGATTGCCTCCTTCCATAATATGTGAGTTGGTGGCTATCTCATGTAATCTCATGAGATTACATTATTCCATGGAAATTTCCAAGATTTACAACAACACTTGTTGTAAATAGTTCTACAAAAATAATTCATAATTATTTATTAATATTGCAATCTTGCCATTGGAAATTTTGAATCACATTCACAACCCAAAATAAAATGAAAATTACATTTTCAATTAATTGTCCAATGTGAATCCAATTCACATCAACAATTAATTTACAAATGTAGGTTACAAATAGCTCTATATTATATATTATAAATCACATTTATAATATATATGATAAATTTGGATAGTGCTATCCTCATTATTCAATATCCATCATAAATAAATCAAATTTAATCATCTTGGATCTCTATTCTCATGTGCCCAAATAATATGAATCACATTCACATTTTTTACATCTTTGATAATCAAATCACATTTAATTATCTTAGATAACTCTCCATATAATATGAACTAAATTCATATTATTCATGATAATTAAATCACATTTAATTATCAATTTCTCAATGATCGGATACATATATCAACAGTGAAATTATCATTGAACTCTTTCAAGGATAATGCGCTTTCTCCGCGGATACTTAGGGATAAGGACATGGCGATTGTATTGTTCTACGTACAGTGACTTGGATATTGATATCAAATCTCAAATCCAGATCTTGCAGTGCTCCCATAGATGTTCGGTTAAATCAAAGCCACATATCTAATCTTTTAATTGTATTTGAATCACATTCAGATCAATGTCCAATATTTGGACCAAGATCGGATCACTTCTCTACTGAGAGGAGCCACTAAAATCCAAACACATTTCATCACTCTCTAGGAATGGAAGCATCATGGTTATACAATAATTTATTATAACATCACCCTCAGGTATTATTAATACCTATACATCCTACATACTGGAAGACCTAGAATAAACCTGAAGTATAAGATCAATTTTACACTGTCTACTTCAGGGATATATTATTAAGTTTCTCATTTGATCATTGTGAGTTGGTATCGATCATATACTTTCCAAAACCATATATCATACCCATGTGTTGATAGTATACTTTCCAAAAGCATATATCAAACCTACAAATTAAGTCAAGCTTTCAAAGCGAGACGACCGTGCACAAAATTTGATTCTTTTTAACATCTCATGAGTGAGCTCTTGTCTTCTGGTTCAGTAAATAAACCTGTATGATCCCTGTGAGAGATCGTATTACTTATATACCCTTTCATGAACACCAGCGCGTCGGTGTACAGACCTTGGTTAGGTCATCAACATATTGGTCTGCCAAATGTACATACTCAGACATATAGTAACAAATCTTTATCCGGTCAGAGGTTGTGTGCCTATATCGTGACATCATATGACATATGACTTTGGTTATCTCGTCTCGTTAAGTCAACTCTTTTACCTAACTTATCTAACATCTCCGAATCTCTATTCATATGCAAAGGACCTGCATTAAGAGGTCGGTTAGATATCAACCTTTAGAGAAAAGATTGCCATCTCCATCTCAGGCTGGATTTTATCTCTTAATAATCATTTGATGGTGCTTGATGTGTCCTCAATCCAACTCTTTAGATATCCATCGAAGCACCAGCCTCTATGATTCTATAATTGAATCAACATTTGTATGATCATCAAGATGGCCATGGTACATAACCCTAATTGTACTAAGAGACCTATTATGTAAATTAATTGTTCTTAATTTTAGATCGGGGAATGAAATTTGCAATAACATTTATTGCATGATGGCTCGTTGCGGGCTCGCATGTCCAACATGCGTCTGCTCTTCTAGTAACTCGTCCTCGTGGAGACATATATTCCCTTCTAAGGTGAGGTGCCCCTGGTCTTTTCAAATGAATGGGGTAAGAAGTTAGAAGAATGGGAAGTGAAGTGGGAATGGAATAGTGGTCTTCATTACCTTGTGAAGTTGGCCAGTGTAACTGATTCTTCAACAAGAAGCAGGCTTTTCTAAAGTTCAAATTTTTGTGGATTTTTTTGGGTGTACACTTCTTTGGATATTTTCTTTGACTTTGTATAGTTTATTCATTCTTATTTGTGCCCCAATGGATACGACATCTTTTGTCCCTCTCATTTTTTGGGGGTATTGGAAAAAGTTATGCCGGTAGACCACTCCTCATCCAAAGAATCATTTCATTCCATCTCCAATCTTTAGATATCATGGTTACCAAAAGAATTATGTCAGAATACAGGTGTTGACAACCCCCAAGAATGATTCCTGAGCCACCCTTGATGAAACGACCTTGCATCGTCTCGACTTAGACAAGTCACCATCCCAAGAGTCCTACAGATGATATGAAGGGTTCTATTTAGGCACAATGAATTGACTCACGAACACAATCTTATGAAATCTAAAGAATTAAGTCAAGGTGACATGAAATGTCTACACTTCCCGTCCTCAATGTGTTTCTCTGAAAATAAGTGTATTTTGGTCTATTCCAAGCTCCAATCTTAAGACTTTATTTGGACTTGTTCAATTTATATGTTATTTAAAAAATATGAATGCTATGTACAATGCAAGAAAATATTTTTCTAAAGCAGTTTTCTCATTTTTGAACTTTGTATGGATTTTTGAAAAATGTTTTGCAAATTTTTACGCTATTGAGAATATTTTACAAATGTTTTTTATATTTTTAATTTTGCAAATTTTTAGGGATTTTTCAAAACATTTTTTTGGGGAAAAGCAATAGGTATAGATATTTACACGGGAGTACATATTCTTATTTACAAGGGTTAGGACTTAAGAATTTACAAGATGTATTTACAAGTTAGCATGCTAGGTTTGTAGAAGATTTTTATTTTTTTTAATTGTGTATATTGTTCTTAAAATAATTTGAAAAGATTTTTGCAAATATTTTGAAAATCTTAGTTTGCAAATTGGTTTTGATAAATATTTTTAGCAATTTTTTTTAAAATTAGAAATTCATTTTGCAAAGATTATTGAAACAATATATATATAGATTTTTCGAACTTTTTTTGCAACCATTTTGCAAACCATTTGCAAATAGATTTTCAGAACATTTTATTTCACACAAAGAAAAGAAATTTTTACAAACAAAATATTTTTACAAAGATTGAAAACGTTTTACAAGACATTTTCCAAATAATTTTCAAAAGTTTTTTAAAAAAGTTGATCAAACCATTTTTCAAAAAAATTGCAAAATCGTTTTTCCTATAAAATTTTTTAATGAGTTTTATACACGTATTTTCTTTATACTTTTTTAGACAATTTTTTAGCCATACTTCTTGAAAATATTAAAGTAGGAGTTATGGCTAAAATATACACAGAGTAGATATTGAGCACCATATACTTAGCTTGAGCTGTGTAGACATAACTCGTACTAAGTATAGAAAAGTCTATATTACAATGACTAAATAACGAACAAGAAGTCAATCGCCCGCCATACTTAGGATCAATTATTCCTAAGTATAACAGACTGCATTCTACATGGGGTCAAGGGTGGGAACGAATAAATGAATATCAGCTCAGCTAGTCCCCCCTATACTTAGGGTAAAATATCCCTAAGTATAGACATATTATCAAGAGCTGAGGAGATATGTGAGGGATCGAAGAATGAATAACTCGAGGATTCTCACCCTCCTATACTTAGGTTGAAGCATATCCTAAGTATAGCACAAATGAATGGGATGAGGGCATCATGGAAGAAAGAATTTTTATAATCAAAATGAAAAGAAGAATATAGGAAATGAAGAAAAATATTAATTACTCAAAAATGTTTTTGATGACCTCGTCTGATTATGGTGATGTTGCAGCCTTGAATTCTTCATCATAGACCACCTATACTAAATCAACCACGGACAGAAATGTATGATGTTCAAGATAAGGTTTAAGTAACTGTCCATTGATCACAAATGGTTGTGCGTCAGCTGACAATCCAGATACCTCAATGCTTCCATTGTCATGCGCATGCTTTACTAGAAATAGACCGGTCCACTTGCTTTTCAACATACCTCGAATAGTTTGAGCTTTGCATCAAACAACCAAACTTCTGAACTAGTTCGAAAGTCTTGCGGCAGATGTACTTGTCGTGCCACTTCTTGACCTTCTCCTTGTACATTAGGTTGTTGTTGTATGCATATTCACAGAATTCTAGAAGTCAGTTCAGATCCAGCTTTCTATTCTTTCTGGTCTTCTTGGAATCCAAATTGTAGACATTAATTGCCCACAAAGATTTGTGAATTAGTTCTATGACCAAATGTCATGGCTTGCCAAATACTAGGAAGTAGGGAGACATTCCTAGAGGTGACTTGTAGGCAGTCCGATCGACCCAAAGATTGGAATCGAGCAGTTGGGACTATTTCTTCCTATCAGGAAGTACAAGCTTCTGCAGAATTATATTTATCTCCATATTCAAACATTCAGCCAGGCCATTGGATTGTGGTTGGTACGGAGAGGAGACATGATGCTCAATGTAGAATTCCTGTGTCAGCTATTTCACCTCTCTATTGATGAAATGGCTACCCTATTAGGTATAAGAATTTTGGGGATCCTGAATCATGCAATGATGTTTTCCCATAGGAACCGATAGACAGTGCGACTGTCGACGGCTCGGGTTTGGCTCGGGTTTGGATAGCCTCCACCCAACGGATCACATAATCGACAACAATTAAAATATACTCAAAATGCTTACTATTAGGGAACGAGCCCATGAAGTCGATGCGCCACACGTAAAACATGTATAAAATCTTAATGTTATTCAGAGTCATTGTGTCTCTCATTCTAATGGTATCGCCCAATGTCTGATATTTAGTACAATGCTAAACAATGTTTTCTGCATGTTTAAATATAGTGGACCAACAGAGGCTGCATTGTAAAACTTTTGATGTCATTATTCTCCAAGAGTGATGTCCTCATGATTCTCTAGCATGGAAGTGCTTGAGGACGCTTTGGATTTCCTCCTGAGGAATGCATCTCCTCCGGAAGCAATATGCCCTCTCACAAAAGAGATAAGGATCCTCCCACTGATAGAATGAATATCTGACATGAATTTGTCGACTTTCAGCTTTTGCCAATATTGTGGAGTTTTCTTAGATGCAAGATAATTCACAATATCTATGAACTAGTGGAGCAAGGTGACTGATAAGATGGCTTCATATGGGAAAGTTTCCGTAATTAGAAATAAGCTCTGCCCAGGAGTATCCGGCTCTGGTAATCATGAAAAATGATTTGCCACCATGATTTTAACTCCATGTTTATAACGAATTTGTAGGTAAAATTCCTAGAACAGAAGGATCCATCTAATTAGTCTGGATTTGACATCCTTCTTGGTATTCAAGTACTTGATGGTAGAGTGGTCTGCATACACTATTACTTTGGATCCAAGGAGGTGGGATATGGATTTTTCCAAGGCGAAGACCACTGCTAGCCACTCTTTTTCAGATACAGTATAGTTTCTCTAAGCTTCATCTAGAGTCATGCTAGCATAGTGAATTGAAAATGGTAGACTGTCTCTTCATTGTCTTAGAACCTCTCCAATGGTGTAGTTTGATGCATTAGTCATGATCTCAAATGGGAGAGACCAATCAGGTGGTTGAAGGATAGGGGCATGGGTGTTTAGTTCTTTCAGCTGATTCAATGCTTAGAGGACTCTGTTATCAATGATAATATCCCCCTCCTTGCCCAAAAGCTCAGTCAGTGTGACAAGTCCATATATCGCGACTTTAAAAAGTTAAGAAGTTGTTTTTATCTTTCGTGCCAAAAATTTGGTTTGTCGTTCATTGTAGGCGGCGATCGGATTCGGTCAAGAAATAACCACAAATATTATTCAATTTCAATCAAGTGGTTTTATGTTTTTTTTTACTTGGACAAGTCCCAAGGTCGATCACAAGGAGGCAAAGGAACAACCTAGATTTATGTCTATCAAGATTCGTACACGGTTTTCGAGGCGGTCTTTTTTTGGGAATTTTTAATGCAAATAAGGGATGCGAGATGCAATTTTGTCCTATTTTAGGGACTAAAATGCAAATTACGATCAAACAATGTCTGAAAAATACGAAACTTGGCCACAATTAAAATATGATGAAATAAATGCAATGTATTTTTTTTTTTGGAATTTTTGATGCAATATGAATTTTTTTATGAATTTTTAAATGCAAAAAGAATGATTTTCAATATTTAATTATAATAAATATTAAACCTACTTATTTTCAAGAAATAAAATTATCTGAGATCTATCACTAGGTGATGGATCTTAGAAAAATCCTAAACCTCAAAAATGTGGGGTTGAATACCTATTAAAAATTAAAGATTGAAATATGCAAAATAATTTTTACAAAGCAAATTATGCATGCAAATGCAAATCTTTTTTGGCACAATGTCAAGCACAATAATCTCTACAGTTCGTGATTTTTGGGGAATTTTTAGAGCAACGAGTAATAAAACAAAAATTAAAGAGCATAAATGGGCAAAGTTTGCAATTTTCCACAAAATAGTTAATTATTAATTAACCATCCATCATAAAAAATATCCGCAATATGTCAAAATGTAGAGAATTAATTGAGTAACATCATGCAATTTTTGGATAAATAAAATGAAGTCATGTAGAGGTCTAAAATGAAGAGGGAGTACAATGGTATAATTGCAATAAAAATAAATAAGAAAATGCAAGGGAGGACTTATTTGTAATTACCTAGATAATTGGGGGTCCCTCTGCAAATTCACCAGAGGGGGCACGTGCGTAGCACCTGCCCTCTGGTCGGCAAGGGATTCGACGTAAATAAGAGGAAGTGAGGGGGCTCCTCTGCAATTTTTTCGCATTTTACGTGCAGGTCACGTGGACTGGCAGTGTCGGTGGAGTTCAAGGCCAGCGAATCCGCTGAGATTTGAGATTACAGGTTGACCACTACTTATGGATTAGCTGGAGAAATTAGGACCCGACCCACCTATCCCACAGGGAAGTCAGGATGCAGAAGGCCTATGTATCCTGGAGCTGAGGGTGACTCCCGATCAAAGCATAGTTCCAACCCAGTCAGTTAGCCAATCCGAAAGAGGAAGACATTCCTCAATAGCAGCTGGTCAGGCGTTTACCTTTAGAGTCGTATATCTCGTGGTGATAATCAGATATCCCTCCTTCATCCTTTCATAAAAGGAACCCAAACTCAACTACCAATGAAAGGCCGCTTATGGCTCGTAGCTGCCTTGAACTCGCTCGCTTACCTGACCCGCCTCTTCAGTCAGATTCTCAGTTAAGAGAGATTCCTTCGCAGAGGGATGATCCCCACGAATTCATAATTCTCTGAAATCTGAGACTCCTTTCCAAATGGACTCCTCATCATAGATCATCGTCTGATTTGAGATTTCCGCATGGTTCTAGGTGATCTCTCAACTCAATACCACTCGCGATTGCCCTTTTTCACATTAGCTGGGACCTCCAATAATGAAAAGACATATGAATGATAAGGAGATGAATTACTATCTTCATTAGAACAAAGTATATGAGAGGGCATATTCATCAATTGATTCTCGAATATCTTAATAGGTATTATAAACTCCTCATTGGAAGAAATACGCGAAAGAATGAACGCCTGCAAAATGAGAAAGAAAGAGACTGACTCTGCCCTATAATATCTACGAGGTCTCATCATTTGTTGTCTTTTCAAAACGAACTTAATTCAACCTCAAAGTTTGACTCGATAATGCTTAAGGGTGTCCTGATTTCCCTAGGGGAGTCGGAAAGCCCCGAAGTGACCACATGCCCCGGCTGGAGTACTGAGATGGGAAAGGGATTAAGTAGAGATTGGGTTTGGGAGAGGGAATCGTGGAATGGAAGAGGACCCCACTAATTATATATTAAAGAAGGGTCGAGAGAATGCGAGAGGAAAGATGCGCAACGCGATATATATTCCTAAAAAGCCGCTAGTGCGGTACTATAATATAAGCAAATATAGGCAAGCATGTGCATAAATCACCGAACAGAGGCCGAAACCTAAGGTAGAAGGGAGAAGTAGAAAGAACAGTGACTTACGGAAAGATAGCGATAGAGGTAGCAGGGTTCAAGTTATTATATAGTTCGCGAAAGTAGTTTTCAGCGTAATTTAGCTAACAATCTTCTCGGAAAATCTCATCCGTCATAGACCTTCCAACGTCACTATAAGCTCGCTTCCTCATGCTGGATAGGCAAAGAAGAGACCCCCGACTAATATGTAATTAAGTACTACTAAATCTTTTAGACCGATCTTTCTCTCGACCTTTCCCTTTCTTTGAATGCTAGAAACTGATTAGACCATTACCTAGGGCCTCGTATTCTACCGGGTGTCTGTGTCAGTCTCTCATTCACAGCCTCTCATCTTTCCCCTTTCGCACCGGTATCACCAATCCACAGATCATGCCAGAAATCAATGTTGCCCACCCCGACCTTTCCACCTGATGTGAGGAGCCATCCGTTTCCAGGCCTCCCCCAAGCCAACGGGCAGGGACGTGACCTAAATGGGCCTTCTCAAACTGACCATAAATAAAGGCCGTCTCGAATAATTCATTTCAGATTCCAAGCACCTTGCTTCTTTCGCTCCCCTCAACATTCGCAGGCTACTCCGGTTCGGGAGCTAAGGACGGAGGATAACCTGGGAAATCCACCAATCCTATCCCTCATTCTATTCTCTTGGGTCAAGTCAAGCTGACAAGCTGTGATCTTCCCATTCCCCCCCCAAGGCTGGGGAAGTCCTGGATTCTCTATTCTATTATCTGATTATAGGATGACAACATCCATTCTTTCCCGGAGTCCACTCATCCATTCATACTCACTCCCCTCTGGAAAGGCAGACGGGAAAGAGGAGCAAGCAAGAAGCACAGGAGTGGAGTTGGGTCCAAGGCCTATCCTCGCTTGCGTAGACAAGTTCCAGCTCCCGAATATATAGTTCAAGTTCCGAAATGGAGCGTGAACTGGCGAACTGAGGGTGCGATAAGCAAAGCATATAACTCAGTCACACAGCATCGAACTTCCCAGTCAGCGTCTGTGAGTGAGGCCCCTCTCTTATTAAATATTCAAGTAGTACGTAGGGGGTTGAAGATGGAATTCAGTCGCTTGGAAAGACCCCAGGGTAGAACTCAAACCGCGAACAGGAAAGTCCATTTCTATTGCTGTAGTAGCCTCATAAGGCCCAGCTTTTGTAGATGATAGTAATATGTAATTTAATTGGGAAAATCTTGTATATAATTTGAGCGCTTTAATTAATGCCTCAGCTGTCTATTCACCGTGGGCAGTCAAGTGCACTACTCTGATAAGAAATCGAAGGAATCTATACTCTTTGGACAGTCTTCCGCAGCTCTTTCTTCTTTCTCGTGGTCTCATCAGTACACGAGTGAAGTCCCTGGCCTCAGATCCAGAAAAGAGGACGAGAATCGACGAGCCTTCCGAACGTCCCGAACTACATATATAGCTGACGACTGGCTCATCAGGAAAGGGCAAGGAAAAAGACATACATAGTCTTCCGCCCCGAGCAATCTTAGTTATTGGAAAGCCGCGCATCGGAGCTATATTATGCATGACTTGTGGAAAGATGCTTTGAGAGCCAAGAGAAAGAACTCTCTCTTCAGCAAGAATGAGGAGCCATAGCCTTCAGATCAAATAGCTTCACTGGATGAGGACGAAAGTGGAAACGGAGATTGCAGTCGCTTGAACAGCCCCCCCGGGGAATCCTTCAAGCGGGTTTCCAGAGACATCTTCCAAGTCAGAGAAGGATGCAGGGGAGTTGACGGGCCGGTCATGCGAGTTCACCCCGCCCAGTTGACCCAGACCAGAGAGAGAAGCGAGTCCTATCTCTTTCACCGGCAGGGAAAGTCGGATTGAGGATAGTTGCCAGTGAAGTAGAAAGCAAGCTACGCGCTTCAGTAGACCCCTGGAATTTCTCTAGTATAGCTTCGGGCCTCTCTTGAAAGCATGACAGTGTACAGCAAAGGGCCTTCGCTTTCCTTTTTCGCTAAAAGGAAGAAGCTAATGGAAAGAATTGTAATAGCTCTAAGTGTGCTTGTAGGTAGGCATTTCTTTGCTTTCTAGCCCAGAATATATAAGATAATCACCAGTCTGCCGAGATTATATATTAGGGCTTAGGCCATTTCCTAATACTGATCCTATTGCCTTTACTCCTAGCACCAAGAGCAGCTCTATATACGAGCCGCTTCGAAAAGAGTACGAAAAGAGCTAAAAGCAGCGGAGAACAGAGCAGCGACACTAGCGTCATTGTTCTCCCGGGCAGGGGCAAGGGTAAGAGGACAAATCGTGGTTTGCAGTACGCGTCAGCCTTCCAATTCGTCAGTTTATGGGAAAGAAATCACATTCGCTCTAGGTAATATGGGCAAGCAAAGCCTTTCATCAGCCTTTCCTTTCCCCCCGGGCCCCTACCCCCTTATCAATAGTTGCATCACAGGACTAGGATAAAAGAAAGACTAGGCCTTCTCTCCATCCGAAAGTCAAATCTCGGATCGTCGACTAGGTTATGATTCCTGCCTGGGAAAAGTGAGTCAGCCCTGCCACATTAATTAGGGGGGACCGGACTAGTTCAAAAGAAGAGTGGCAAGAGGTAATCATTCAAAGCAAAAGCAGTTCATGAGACCTGGATATGATTATATACCTGAATTGAGCTGGACTGGTGGATTATTAGAGGATGTCGATGAAGATTGATCGGATGCTCGAGATGGTTGCGACCGCGGATGGTCAAGATCTTGCTCCATGTTGATCGGACGACGGTGGGTGGCCGACACACGGTCGGCAGGCATCAGAGCAGAATGGCAGAGCTCTGGTGGAGTTGCTGTGGCCGGTTGCTGATGACGACACGCAGAGGCAGGTGAGATGCGTCGATGATGATGTCGGAGGAGCTAGGGTTGTCGATGAAGCTGTTGTACATGTGAGCCCACGGCGAGCCATTATGCAATAAATGTTATTGCAAAATATCATTCCCTGATCTGAAATGAAGAATAAATAATTTGCATAATAGGTCCCTCTGTACAATTAGGGTTATGTACCATGGCTATCTTAATGATCATACAACTATTGATTCAATTATTGAATCATAGAGGCTGGTGCTTGGATGAATATCTAAAGAGTTAGATTGAGGACTCATCAAGCACTGTCAAATGATTGTTAAGATGTGATCTCCAGCCTAAGTAGGAGATGGCAATCCTTTCTCACATAGGCTGATATCTGATCGACCTCTTGATGTAGGTCCTTTACATAGGAATAGAGATTCGGAGGTGTCATATTAGTTAATTCAAAGAGTTGACTTAACGAGATCGAGATAACCAAAGTCCTATATTGTATGCTGTGACGATATAGGCGCGCATCCTCTGACCGGAGACAGATGTGTTACTATATGTCTGAGTATGTACATTTGGCAGACCAATAGGATGATGACCTAATCAAGGTCTATACACCGGCGCGCTGGTGTGCATATAAGGGTATATGAGTAATAGGATCTCTCAAAGGGATCATACAGGTTCATTACTGAACCGGAAGACATGAGCTCACTCATGAGATATTGGGAAGAATGAAATTCCATGCACGGTCGTCTCGCTTTGGAAGCTTGACTGAATTTGTAGGTTTGATATATACTTTTGGAAAGTATATGATCAAGACCTAGGTATGATATATGCTTTTGGAAAGTATATGATCGATACCAAATCCCAATGATCAAATGAGAACTTACTGATAAAACCCTGAAGTAGACAGTATAAAGTTGATCTAATACTTTGGGTTTATTCTGGGTCTTCCAGTATGCAGGATGTACAGGTGTTGGGAATACCTGAGGGTGATGTGATCATAAACAATTGTATAACTATGACGCTTCCATTCCTAGGAAGTGATGAAACGGGTCTGGATTTTAGTGACTCCTCTCAGTAGAGAAGTAATCTGATCTTGGTCCAAATGTTAGACATTGATCTGAATGTGATTCAGATGCAATGAGAAGATTAGATTTGCGGTTTTGATTTAATCAAGCATCTATGAGAGGCCCGAGATCTGGATTTGCGATGTGATCTCAATATCCAAGTCACTATACGTGGAATAATACAATCGCCATGTCCTTATCTCTAAGTATCTGCGGAGAAAGCACATTATTCTTGAAGGAGTTCAAGAATAATTCATTTGATGAATTCTGTATCCAAGCATCGAGAAAATGGATAATTAAATATTATTTGATTATCATGAATAATATGAATTTAATTCATATTATAAGAAGAGATATCTAAGATAATTGAATGTGATTTAATTATTAAAGATATGAATAACTTGAATGTGATTCATGTTATTTGGGCAAATGAGAAAAAGAGATCCAGGATGATTAAATGTGATTTAATTATCATGAATATGAATAATGTGGATAGCACTATCCATATTAATCAAATATATTATAAATATGATTTATAATATAGAGAGAGAAACTATGTAAATAGCATTTGTTAATTATTAATGTGAATTGGATTCACATTAAGTAATTAATTGAAAATGCAATTTACAAATTAGTTTGGGATGTGAATATGATTCACATAATTTTCAATGGCATGATTGAAATATTCACAAATTTATTTGGAATTAATTTGGTGGATATTTTTGAGATAATTATTATTACGAATTATTAAGATAAAATGTTATATAATAAAAAGGAGATAAAAGCCACCAATTTAGAGGTGGCGTCACCCATGAAAAAGTCATGGGTGACGCCCCTTTTTTCGGTGGCAATATTCTCTCCATTTTATTATATTGATTAATCTCTTATCTAATTTATTTATGTTAAATTAAAAATGTGTTGATAATGTTGCAACATATATTTAATAATTATAAATAAATGTTGTTGGATTTAACCAACAACAATCCTAGCCATTGATCATTACATAGACCAAGCATGGCCGTTGGATCTATGTGTCCCATGGATTGAGATCCATTGGATCCCAAACTAGTATAAAAGGAGGGCTAGCCTAGCCCTCCACGACACAACATCAAGAGTTGTACATGCCTACAACTCTCTCTCTCTCTCATATTCTCGCCCTCTCTCTTCCTCTCCTCTACAAGGTGGCCGTCCATCTTGTGTTGAGGAGGAGAGCGTCATGCCTTCGCCTTTGACGACTCGAGGATCTCCTTCTTCTTTGGAGTTGCTTACTCTAAAGGAAGACGACAGATTTCGCTTGATGAAATCAGGGGATCCACTGCTTGGATCTTCATCGAGGATTGCGGGAGGAACACGACTCATCATCGTTCCCGCAAGTGCGTTCTTCATGGATCGGACTTGAGACAGGAGGATCTCTTGTTTGGGATCTCGCGATCACAACCACGCTTAAAGAGGTATTCCTTATACTTTGTGGTTTGATGAAACGATCCGAGAAGTGTTCTCGTGATCATGTGGTTTCATCTTTAAATTAATTTTTTTTTAATTTCCGCTGCATCGTGCGACTAGTGCGACTAGTCACCCCGATCGTATGAGATACGATCGTCACGCTTCCGTGATGCGCTTGAGGTTTCTCAGTATCCTTCAGAAGCAAGCTAAGGCGGAGGAGCTCAGGCGGTGCTGGTGGGGCGTCGGGGCTGAGTCGGAGTCGATCGATGGAGATAGTAGTTGACACGGCGAGGCAAAGGAGCTCTGATGGTCAGTGGGTGTCAGCGGAGCAGATGTGGGTCGGAGGCGATGATCGCGCGCGAGTAAGAGAGATAGATCGGAGATGGGGTTTTGAAGAGCAGAGGCGAGAGGATACTGGCGATGGTGAAGTGGAAAGGTACCTGGAGAAGGGCTCAAGGGCGAGGTGTGGTTGGAGCTGGAGCAGCGTCTGTAGGAGATGTTGCGACGAAGTTGGGACTTCGGATCTCACCGATGAGGGAGTACGGGTTGTCACTTCCGATGGGGGGTCCTCAGGTCAAAAGGCGGATGCGTAGGTCGCAGAAGGTGAAGGGGAAGTCGTTGGTCGATGTTGGAGTTGACGACGATGGCAGCGAAGGTGTTGATGATGATGAAGTCGTAGGCTCGACGGGCACAGAGGTCGGAGCTTAAGCAGGTGCGACGGAGAAGAAGTGTCGTGGCTACAACGGCGTTGGGTTGACGCCGGTTCTCGTCGAGGAAGAAAAACCTAGGTGCTGTCACCGCCGCGGGACCTTGAAGCTTAGTATCGGCGGATGATCGGCATCGGGGGTGTCGAGGACCTTTAAATATGAGAGGGAGATCGTTGGCGATGGACCCGGAGGCGGTTGGCTGCGAGGAGCGCGGCAGAGGTTACAGAGAGGGGCGGTGGTTACAGTGAGGCAGAGAAACGGAGAGGGGTGGCGGCCGTTGCGAGAGTTGTGGGGTGGCGGTGGCCGAATCAAGGAAGATGCGGGTAGAAGACGAAGGTGGATATAACACATGGTAGGGGTAGGGAGAAGGGCGCGCCGCACGTGCTTGGCACGCGCCTCGCACATGCGTCCAATATTTTTTTTAAAAGAAAAACGAATAAATAAAAGGGTTAAAAACCACTGACACGTGGCGGCCTCAAGGGCTGCCACGTGTTAGCACAAGAAAAATCGAATAAATATTTTGTAAAATAAAAAAGAAATAGTAAACGACCTCAGATCGAAAAAGTTCCTTCATGAAAAATGCTCGTCTTGATGAGATCTACAACTTTTATGAAGACAGAAAGCCAAAATCGATCAAATGCACAAAGTGATTTTTTGGGGTATCTCATGTACATAGAATACCTGGATTTTTGGGTTTTGTATTTTTTGTCATTTTTAAACAAGATAAAAGATCCGGAAAAATATGGAGAAATTAAAGATAAATAAAAGACATCTAAATCTATTTTTTTGGATTTTTAAATAATAAGAAAATATGTACATAAAATACGGGTCAAAAAACCGCTAAAAACACAATGTACAAAAGAGGCCCAAAACCCAACTTTCACATACGAGCTCTGATTCACTTGAACTTGGTTTTTTTGAAGATAATTGAATGTGTAGTAGTTCAAAAGTGAGGAGGATCGAATCGGACACTGGATGAGGAAGATATGGGGCTTTGAGTCTGAAAATCCTGAAACTAGGGTTTGGATTTTTGGTCCATTAATAGGGTTACTGATTTTTTTGTATTTTTCATTTATTCTTGTTAGTGATATGTACACAATGGAGGTTGTTTTGTTTCATTCGGAGTTAGCATGAAGGAATTAAAAATAAGGGAAGTTAGGCTAATTACAGGTCATTTTTGGCTTGGATTTTTAGCTTCTTATTTTGTGCAAAAATGATGGTTAAAATGCCATTCTTATACAAACATGCATGAATGCTAATTATGCAGAATAAATGCAGAAATGTTGATGATTTTGAGGGAATTGAGCTTAATAAATGAGAGTTAGAGTGATGAATCCGAGATTCATCATCCCCCTATACTTAAACCATGCTCGTCCCTGAGCATCAAAAAGAAATGCCATGAGGTGAAATGAGATTGGGTTCCATACCAAGACCATGAGCTAAAGGTGAAAATGAAACTAAACTCTACCTTTGGATTAATAGTGTGGCGGAACTTCTGTGAGACTTAGAATTTAAAAATCAACAGCCTTCAAGTTCTACATATCATTGTCACAGTTTCGGCTCAGAAGTCATCTTAGATCGATCTCTTACCAAAGTATACCCTATGAATATTGAACAACCGACTCATGTGTGTGGAGGGTTTTAGCTCTTCCCATCCATAATGCCGGACTACCATGCTCCTCTCCTCTCCAGTAACTCATCCTCGGGGAGTCAGGTATTTCCTTCTAAGGTCTGTCGTACTTTGTTCACAATCGAATGAGGGAGAAGTTAGAAGAAGGGGAAAAGAACTGGAGGGTGGCCAGTGTAGTCACCTATCCTTGTGAAGATGGCCAGTATAGCCGAGTCTCCACCAAGATCTGCAAGTTTTCTTGAAGCTTGGACCTTTTTGGTCAGATTTTATTTGGTAGAATGCTTCTTTGTATTTGGAATTTTTTGGTGGTTTTGCTTGGATCTTGTTGTGCCCCTACGGATATATATTCTTCTTGTTCCGTACATTTTTTTGGGGTCTTAGAAAGAATTGTGCCCAGCCGTCCATACCTTTTCCAAAGCTTTATTTCAACCCGTACTCCGGTCTTTAGATTTCCACGCTACTAGAAAAGAGACTCACACAGTCTTCCAACATCCCGTCTGAGTTGAGCTAAGTGCATAGTGCGAGAGTACAAATTAATTCCCTATTCCAGAGTTGTACCCAGAATGAAGAGACCAGGTTAGACACTAAGAATCAAACGTTGCACATTGTCATGTGGAACTTAAAGAATTAAGTCAAAAGACCTGAAGCTCTTAAAGTCCTATTTCTCGGTGAAGTTCCACTAAAAATTAGGTGGATTAAGGTCAAGTCCAGACCGCTCTCGGTTTCTACTCATAACTCGATTCAGAACCCAATGAAATTTCACAGATGCAAATGAATGCGATGCTGAATGAAGTGCAGCTGTGTGAAATGTAGACATTTTTTTAATGCAAAAATGAAATAAGAAGCCATTTTTTTCAAAAAATTTGGGCAAGGTTAGTGTTAGTAGCAAAACTCTTTTTCTTTTTCTTCTTCTCTCTCTTTTTTGAAAGATTACCCACCCTGTAAATACATATAGACTTACACGAAAGTACGAGATATGGGTAAAATATATACGAAGTATATACAGACCCCCCTATACCTAGCGAGTGTTGTGTCCTAAAGCACAAGAAGCGGAATGAAGACATAGCTCGGGCTAAGCGTAAGGGAAAAAATGAAATGAAAAATGAAGCGGTCGGGATATGTGAATGAGGAGAGTATAGACAGGTGGGTGTCGGTTCCCCCTATACTTAGGCTCTGATCAACCTAAGTATGGAAGGAGGCTGTAAATGAAGTGATTGGGAGAATGAGAAGGATGGTATATACAGATGGCATTGGTCCACCCCTATACTTAGGCCTTAGCCTAAGTAGAGAAAGAAGTTGTACAAGGAGGTCGATGTGGTCGGGAGGGAGGGTGGGAATGATCAGATAAATCTTCAATGTCCTCGCTCTGCGTGAAGTAGATGACCTCAACTTGAACTGTCTACTCTTTGGGTGATTCAATATATGGCTTCAGCATTTGTCCATTTACTGAGAAAGGTTGTGCATCATCTTTGAGTTCGACAAAATCAACGCTTCCATTGATATGCACATCGATGACAATGTAGGGACCCGTCCATTTTGATTTTAGTTTCCCATGAAAAATCTTCAACCGAGCATTAAACAACCACACTTTCTGCCCAGGGACAAAGGTTTTATCTCGAATGTGTCTATCATGCCATCTCATGACCTTGTCCTTATAAATCACACTGTTGTTGTATGCCCAATTTCGGATTTCAATTAGCTCATTCAGATTTAAGTCGCGACATAGTTTCCCAAGGTGACAACTCCAATTCAACTTTTTGATCGCCCATTCTGATTTGTGAATCAATTCTGCAGGTAGATGGCATGGCTTGCCATAGATCATCCTAAAAGGTGAAGTATCGAGTGGAGTCTTATAGGCTGTCCTATAGGCCCATAGAACTTGGTCTAACAGTTTCGACCAATTCTTCATATCTGGATGAACCAACTTCTGAAGAATACCCTTCACTTCTCTATTTGAAACCTCTGCCATGCCATTAGATTATGGATGATATGGGTTGGCTATTCTATGCTCAAATTTGTACTCCTTAGCCAAAGATCTCATCTCCCTGTTCACGAAGTGGCTACCTCCATTAGAAATCAAATATTTTGGTATCCCAAATCTTGCAATGATATTATCCTTGATAAACTTACAGACGACTTTGCTATCTGCGGTTCAGGTTGGAATAGCCTCTACCCATCTTGATAAATAGTCAACCGCTAACAAGATGTACTCAAATCCATTGCTGTTGGGAAAAGGACCCATAAAATTGATCCCCCATGCATCAAAAACATCACAGAAAATCATTGGTTGCATGGACATTTCATCTTTGTGTCCCACAGTCCCTCCCATCCTTTGACAAATCGGGCATGACCGTACAAATTCATTAGCATCCTGAAATAAGGTCCGCCTGTAAAATCCACATTGGAGTACCTTGTGCGCGGTTCTCTTTCCCGAATGATGTCCTCCTGCCTCGAGAGAATGAAAATGTGTGAGGATACTTTGATATTCCTCCTGAGGAATACATCTTCTCCAGACACAATCTGGTTCTTCATAAAAAAGGAAAGGATCGTCCCAATGGTATTTTCTCGAATCTGACTTCAATCGATCAGTCATTCTCTTGGTCCAACCAAAGGGAACCTCCTTGGAGACATGATAGTTCACTATGTCGGAATACCACGGGGTTGAATCAATAACGCAAACTGATTAATCTGAAAAAGTCTCCTTAATTGGTCCAGTGTCAGGATAATCGTTTTGCTCAATTCAGGAAAGGTGATCAGCAACCACATTATTTATTCCAGGTTTATCCTTGATCTCCAAATTAAATTCCTAGATTAACAAGATCCATCTCAAAAGTCATGCTTTGGCATCCTTCTTATCCATGAGATATCTAATTCCTGTGTGATCTGTGAAAATTGTCACCTTGGAGACCAAATATGTATTATCTGAAATTTTCAAGGGCCCATACAACCACGAGCATTTCCTTTTCAGTCACTGTATAATTTCTCTGTGCAGGATCCAATACTTTGCTTGTGTAGTGAATCGCATAAGGTATTCCATCTCTTCTTTGTCCAAGTACTGCTCTGACAGCAAAATCCGATGCATCAGTCATGATCTCGAAGGGAAGAGACCAGTCGGGAGCTTGTATCATCGGTGATTCACATATTTTCTTTTTCGGGAGCTCGAAGGCCTCTAGACACCTGTGATTTACAATAAACTCGGTGTCTTTTCCTAAGAGCTCAGTCAGTGGGTGGGCGATCTTTGAAAAATCTGGGATAAACCTTCGATAAAATCCAACATGCCCAAAGAACGACCTCACTGACTTGAAGTTGGTTGGTGGCTCAAGTTTCTTGATCACGTCCACCTTGGCAGGGTCGACCTCCATTCCCTTTTTGGAGATGACGTACCCCAACATGATACCCTCAGTCACCATAGAGTGACTTTTCTCCCAAGAGAGTACCAAATTAACCTCCCTGCATCTCTGGAGGACTCGGTCCAAGTGCGCTAAACATGTATCAAATGAATAACCATGAACCGAGAAGTCATCCATGAAGTCTTCCAGGAAATCACCAACCATTTCGGCAAATATGGCAATCATGCACCGCTGAAATGTGCCCGGGGCATTGCAACGCTGATTTAGCCAAAAATAGGAGGTCTTAAATTCAAACCAAAGCGTGAACTCAGTCGGTGTATTGACCACTCTAAATCTGGACTAAAGTCAACAATTAACCCACACTAAAGATCAATAAATTAGAAATAATGTGGAGTTAAAATTTATTTTTAACTCTGCACAAATGATGTAAAGGGCAAGTATGCAGAGATTTCGAACACAGGGAGCAAACAAGGTAATTCAAACAAGAGTGCACAAGTGAGTGTGTGTGATGTCTACACTAAGCAAGCAAACAATGAAATTTTTGTGGGTTTTTAATTTTTAATTTTTTATTTTAATTTAATTTTTAATTTTGTATTTTGATTTTTAATTTTCTGATTTTTTTATAATTTTATATTTTATATTTTTTTAATTCTTTTTCAATATTGGAAAATAGGGACAATGTAATAAAAGACAAGCTAAAGTATTTATAAAAATATGCAAAAATAACCAAAAATTCAGAAATAAAATGTTTTTGATATTTTTAAGATTTTTTTACTGTTTTTGTGATTTTGGGGTATTTTTCAAGGTGTTTTTGGTATTTTTAAATACTGAAATAAGGGAAAACAGTGAAAATTATGCTGGTTGTGAGTAAAATGGGAATTAAAATTGGTAAACAACAACCAAAATTTTTCACACTAAATTTCAAATAAAGAGAACAAAATATAGAACAAACAGAAACTGAGTTTGTGATTTTTGGAGTTTTCCTTGATTTTATAGATTTTTTTGAAGTTTTTGAGTGTTTTCTAATTTTTGGTGTTTTTTTTTTGAGATTTTTATGGTTTTTGTACTGATACTAAAATAGGTTAAAATAGACACTACGAAATTTTTTTTAGAATTTTTCAAGGTATGTTAATATTTTTTTGGCATTTTCTAAGCTAGACAGTGAATAAAAAGCATGTTTTTGATTATTAATAAATATAAAAATAAAGTTAAATCAAAACTGGAACTATGGCGTGGAAGTACAAGTTACCAGGAGCTTAAGTTTATATTTTTAGAGATTTTGGAGGCATAATGATAAGTTAAATAATTGGAACAAGCATCCAATCATTAATCAGGCTTGGCAGGGGCATACATGCAATTTCCAAAACATCCAGGGGCTACTTGCAAAATTTCCACAAAATTACACACTAAAAATTGCATTTACTGGACTAAAAACAAATTACAAAACCCGGCAGGGCCTTAATGCAAAATGTCCAAGCCAAGCACGTGCTATACACGCGCCTGACAGGGACCTAAGAGCAATATCCAAAAAGATCCGGGCCTTATACGCAAAAATCCCAAACTTTTTACACAACGCGACAAAATTTTGGGATTAAATTGAAATATCCCAAAGCCCGAGGGTACCCTTGCAAAAAGCCCACAACTCACGTGAACAGGTCACGTGAGGTGACGTAGCAGGGGACCTATTCGTAAATATGAAAAGCTTGGGGGTCTTTATGCAAATGTTACCAAAATATTACACTACAGATAAAAGGTTCAGGACTAAAATATAAATACAAAATGCGCGAGGGTTTGGATGCAAAATACCCTCGCTGGGACGATCCGACGGTGGTACGGGCGCTGGTGACGCGTGGCGCGAATCCAACGGCTGGCAGCCAAGCGCGATCCAGCGGCAGGGAACGTGCCACTTATCCACGTGGCGGCCTCTCAGAAGGCGATGACGGTTCGACGATGGACGTCCATGATTATACGGATCTAGGCTGATCTGACAGTCGAGACGCTCGAAGATCCGACGGTTGATGAGCAATCTGGAGGGGCTCCAAGATCCAACGGCTGGGGAGGCAGGTGGAAGAACACGGAGGAGCTCCGACTGGGCGAAGTTCCTCGAGCTCCTCCGTCCGACTCCGGCGTCGTTTGGGCTCGCAAAATGGTCGAGGACGCTCCAGCAGGTGTCGGCTATCGTCTGGAAGCGGCAAAAATCACCGGCGTGCACCGGTGCTCTCGTACGGAGGTGGCGGAGCTGCAGGCATCCAGCTTCCTCCGGCGACGGGTCAAAATGGCTCCAGACGCGTCGATATACTCCAGTACCTGCACAAAAATGTTACGGAGGTCGAGGGAAAAATGCCTCGACCTCAGGTGGCTCTCGAAGTGGAATAAAGGGCGAAATGGGAACTCGCCGGAGTTGCGCTCCGACGAGGTGATCGATGAAGTGATAAAATGGCTGATTCAATGCGGAACGAGGGGCGGAATGATCCTAGACCTATGGTGAACACGATGGGGATAAAAAGAGACAAAGAACGGCCTCGATGGCCTGGGGCCAGAGGGTAGATACCTCGACGGCCGTGCTTCACCGGAGGTGCGGAACACGCTCAGATCTGGTGTAATCCGCCGCCTTGAAGCTCGGAGCTCGGAGCAGTCACCTCCAGGCGTCTCGAGCACGACCAAAGGGGGGAGAAATCTGGGAATTTGCGGTACAAAAATCAAATTGAAGTGGCTGCTGGGTTATAAAGGGTTGACGGTCAGCGGAGGAAAAATGAGACAGAGCGATTGGTGCAGTGCTCCTTCGACCAAGGTAGCATCAGGGTGGGCATGCCCGATGTCCGAGGAGCAAAAGGTCAGAAGGATCTATCATGAAATAACGCAAGACTCGGCCTCGAAAAAATGGAGAAGGAAGGGTCAAACGTGGGTCTGACAAAGGCTATAGGTCTAGGAACGACCAGTTGACCTAAGTCAACTGGGGCTGAAGCCTGGTTGGTCCACGTGGACCAACCAGGAAAAAATCCTGATTATTATTTTGTAAATTCAATAAAAAATAGAATAAAGCGGAATTAATTAATGGTTAAAAAATAAAAAATACTCGTTATTTTATGTAGTATTTTATTATGATTTTTAATTAATTTTATGAGATATATTTTTATAAGTTCACTTTTTAGCCTTATATAGGTATATTACCTATGTATTTTAGTATTTTATTTTTATTTTGTGTATTTTATTTTTATTATTTTCATTTCTTATTTTCTAAAATTATGAAATACTTTTATCTACACAAATATATTTTTATTTAATTTTTCTGATTTATTTTGTATATTTAGTAAAATATGAGAGTGTTTTGT
Organism: Ottelia alismoides; assembly: GCA_037367405.1. NCBI lineage: Eukaryota > Viridiplantae > Streptophyta > Magnoliopsida > Alismatales > Hydrocharitaceae > Ottelia > Ottelia alismoides. Next base: position 683,884 of record JAZKJV010007777.1, on the reverse strand, counting down.
ATAGGTATAGGTATAGGCAGTATACCTATGTATTCTTTATACAAGTATTTTTATTTTGTATTTTCTTTGCATTTTTATTATAATTTTAATACACATATTTATTATTAGTAATATTTACAAGATTATAAAAATACAAAAATATAAAAATAATGAATAAATAATAAATTGAATATTTTATTATGTACAAGTATACAATAGGGGTCCAAAACTCAACTTTCAAACCGTAGCTCCGCCAAATGCGAAACCACCGCCATTAAATAGCTTATTTTATTCTATACACAATTAAAGGTGAGTATGCTGCATTTGGAGTTATCAGTTGTGAGATACAGGTCTAAGAAGTTGGGATTCTGGATTCTTATTCAGACCATAACTTTTTGTCTGTACATTATTTTTCTGTGAAATCAATTTTGTATTTTTATATGTAAAATTATCTACAACTTTCATGTACAAAGTTTTTTTATTTGTTGTGTAAAAAGTGGAACCAAAAATAGGTCCCAAAATGAATAAAGAATGATTTAATAAATGTAGGTATTTGGCCCTTATCTCCCCCTACTTTATTCCTTGTCAACCTATTCATCAAGATGCCTAGGTCTCAAGGGTTTTGGGTCATAAAATATTTACAATATTTTATTCTTTTTCTTTTATTTATTTATTCTATAATTTTGGCTTTAATTACAATATTTTATACACTAATTGAATGCACATGCATGGATGCTAATATGCTTGATTTAAGGGTATTTACAGGTATTTGCTAGGGTTTTTGGTGCCAAAATGATAGAATAAAGATGATGAAATGTGGATTCATCATCCCCCTATACTTTACCTTTGCTAGTCCCTAGCAAACACTTATGCAATAAGTGCAAAAAGAGAAAGACAGAAAAGAAAAAGAAGAACTTGGATTTAATTTGCTTATCAAACTTGTCTTCACAAAATCAAAGTTTGGAGCTTAAGTCAGACCTTTGGAATTTTAGTGCGGGCGGAACCTTAGTGAGAACCGAATTTGAAATTCAACAGTCCTTGAGAATCCCAATACTCTGTCCAAGTCTCCTCAATAGCCAGGTCAAAAGTATTTCAACTCATACGCAAACTCTTACGACTATGAATCTGACTCGTACAATGTAAGTGATGGTGGCTCTTCCCAACTAGAATGACAAAGAAGCTGACTTCTCCAGTACGACAACCCAATGATTCCCCAATCCAATGACTCCATCCTCGAGGAGCGGGGTATTCCCTTCTAAGTTCATGTGGCAACCAGCTCAAGAGGAGGGGGTGAAGAGAAGAATGGACGGTAGCCAGTGTAGCTACCTATCCCGGGATGCAAGACCAGTGTAGTCAAGTCATCCTGCTGCAGGCTCACATGATATGACTTTGATGCTCAAGCTTGCTTATTGACTTTGTACATACTTGCAGGCTTTTTATTTTTGTACATGCCTGAACTTTTTTTTTTGAATACTATATATAGCAGCATTTACATAAAGAGTTTTTCCTCTTGAGCCAGTAGACTATCCCTCTTTTGAAGCTTTATCACAACCCACAACCTCCTGTCTTTAGACTTCCTCATCACTGGACGGGTTGGGGTGCACTTCCCTCCCTAGAGGAGGACAAATGTTTCCACTTGTGTGCGTCTCATACCGGCAAATCCAATCCCCTCACCACTCCAATTGAGTTGAGCCATGTGAAAGGTGCAGGTGTCCAAGTTAGGTCATTATAAACAAGAGTCGTGCATGTGCTCCGAAATACTCTACTTAGGCAGTCAAGAATCCATTGAACTAAGTCTCGTGATCCTCAAAGAATTAAGTCAACTAGACCTGAAGTACCTCAAACCCAGTTCCTATAAGGTTCCTATTATTAGGTAGATTTTGAGGTCCAATCAAGCTCCAATCTCCGGATTTTACTTAGACTCGTTCAACTATCAAACTCAATCCGAAAAATGCTCATGCCATGCAATGCAATGCAGAAAATATTTTTGTAATGTAATTTTCAAAGATTTTGAACTTTTTTGGATTTTTGAAAAGCTGATGCATGCATATGCAGATGCAATTTTTTTTTGTATTTTTCAAAGAAATTTTTCAAATGTTTTTGGATTTTACTTTTGCAAATGTTTTTGGGAATTTTGAAAACAAAAAGTTTTTGGCTGAAAACTAGGTGAAAATATGTACACGGGAATGCTTCTTATATACATGAAGTGGATTATAAGAATTTACAAGGTAAGTGATCAATTTTATACATATATATATATATATATAGTGGATTTTGGTGAGATGTATGTATTCCTCAAACTTATTTGACACAATCTTTTTACACAATTTTTGAAGACTATAGTCCAAAATAATTTTTACAAACATTTTTGCAAACATGTACACACATTTGAAAATCATTTTGCAAAGGCTTTCAAAACAATATAAATAGATTTTTCAAATATTTTTGCAACCATTTTTCAAACCATTTGCAAATCATTTTTCAAACATTTTATTTCACACAAAGAGAAGAAGTTTTTACAAAACACACATTTTTACAAAGGTTGAAAACATGTAACAAAATATTTTCAAAATAGTTTTCAATAGATGTTCACAAGGATTTTCAAACTATTTTTCAAACATTTTGCAAAAAAACATTTTCACCTGACTTATTAATCAGTAAATACAAAAAGAATCTGAGGAATAACCACATCTTTTTATTAAGAATTTTTTAATGAATTTTAAAGAATTTTTAGCCATATTATTAGGAAAATACTAAAGTACGAGTTATGGCTAAAGTATATATACAGTATATACGACCCCCCTATACTTAGCTTGAGCTATGTCCTCATAGATCGGAGAGAAAAGAGAAGACATAACTCGTACTAAGTATAGACAAGTCTAAAGAATAAAGAAAGAAATGAATGAATTAAAGAATGAACCAATAAGAAGTTGACCGTCCCCCCTATACTTAGGATCAAATAATCCTAAGTATAGCAGACTGTACACAAAGCAGGGAGGGTCAAGGGTGGGAATGAACATATCATACTCAGATTGTCTCCCCCTATACTTAGGGTAAGATATCCCTAAGTATAAACAAGAAGAGGAGACAATGGAGAGGATCGAAAAGAATAGAGAAACTCGGGGTGCACACCCCCTATACTTAGGACAAAGTACGTCCTAAGTATGGAAAACTGTCTACAAGGGCGACAGCTTTTTGATAGATAAAGAAAATAGAGAAGGAAAAGAAGAAAAGACGAAAAATAAATCAGCAGATGAAAGAGTGATATGGACAGATGATCTATACAGCACAAGATAGAAGTGATCACCATGTATGAGATGCAGATGATGTGAGTCAAAGAATACATCTCATAGCAGAAGAATGGGGGCAACGTCAATGGTCGGCGGATCATGATCAAGATATAGTTTCAGACGTTGACCACTGACATGGAAGGTAGAGGAAGATGACGGTTCGGATATGTCGATGCTGCCATTGTCATGTACCTTCCTAACCACATAAGGACCTTTCCACTTGCTCTGTAACTTCCCTGGGAATAATTTCAGCCTGGAGTCAAACAACCATACTCTCTGATCTGGCTCAAACTGTTTATGGCTGATATGCGAATCATGCCATGTCTTCACTTTCTCCTTGTACTGTAGGTTGTTGGAAAAGGCTGTATCTCTCAGTTCTTCCAGGGCTGCCAATTCTGCTCTTCTCTAGTCTCATATACTCTCTGGATCTAAAAGCAACTCAGTGACTGCCCAAAAAGATTTGTGCTTGATCTCCACTGGCAAATGGCACGGCTTGCCATAGACGAGACGAGAGGGAGACGTCCCCAATGGATTCTTGAAAGAAGTCCGATAAGCCCACAAGACCGAGTCCAAAAGCTGTGACCAATCCTTTCGGTCTGGGCGGACGACTTTCTGCAAGATAGTCTTTATCTCCCGATTCGATACTTCGGTAAGACCATTAGTCTGAGGGTGATATGGAGTGGCAACCCGATGGTCAATGCCGAACTCATCTGCAAGGGCCCTAACCTTGTCATTGATGAAGTGAGACCCCCCGTCTGAAATCAAGACTCTAGGTACCCCGAACTGTGAAATGATATTTTTCCTCAAAAATTTGCAAACAGTTTTAGCATCTGCGGCTCAGGCGGGGATGGCCTCAACCCATCGGCTGACATAATCCACAGCGAGCAGGATATGCTCGAATCCCTGGCTCTTAGGAAATGGGCCCATGAAATCAATCCCCCATGCATCAAAAACCTCACAAAAGTGAATGGGTTGCATGGGCATCATGTCTCTCTGTCCGCAGGTTCCCATTTTCTGACAGTCAGTACATCTCTTCACGAACTCATCAGAATCCTTGAAGAGAGTAGGCCACCATAGGCCGGATTGAAGCACCTTCTGTGCTGTTCTTTTTCCAGAATGATGTCCTCCTGCCTCAAGCTTGTGGAAGTATGTGAGGACGCTATGATGCTCTTCTTGAGGAATGCACCTCCTCCAGATACTGTCCCCTCCTTCATGATAAAGGATGGGATCCTCCCAATGATAAAACTTGGCCTTCGCTAGGAAGGTCTCGAGTTTCTGCCTGGGCCAACCTTGTGGAACTGTCTTGGCGACAAGATAGTTTACAATGTCAGCGTACCACGGGAGTGAGGCGATAGCCAAGATTGCCTCATCTGGAAATATCTCTGTGATAGGTGCGCTGGGCTCAGATTCCTCAAGATTCTCCAATCTGGAGAGATGATCCGCCACCACATTCTTGACTCCAGGCTTATCCTTAATCTCAATATCAAATTCCTGGAGTAGAAGGATCCATCTGGTGAGACGTGCTTTGGCATCCTTCTTAGCCATCAAGTACCGGATGGCGGTGCGATCAGTGTAGATAGTCACTCTAGATCCGAGAATATACGATCGATACTTATCAAGAGCGAAGACTACGGCCAGCATCTCTTTCTCAGTCACAGTGTAATTCCGCTGAGCGGCATCCAAAGTTCGGCTGGCGTAGTGAATGGCAAAAGGTAAACCATCCCTCCTCTGTCCGAGCACAGCCCCAACGGCAAAATCTGAAGCGTCCGTCATGATCTCGAATGGGAGAGACCAATCGGGTGGATGAAGGACAGGAGCTGAAACAACCATATTTTTGAGAGTTTCAAATGATTCAAGACACTTATCATTAACAATAAACTCAGTGTCTTTTGTCAGCAAGTCAGTAAGCGGTCGGGCAATACGACTGAAGTCCTGAATGAACCATCGGTAGAAACCGACATGCCCCAGAAAAGACCGTAACTGACGCAGGTTGGACGGCGGATTGCGTTTTCTGATGATATCCACCTTGGCCGGATCGACCTCCATGCCCCTGTTGGAGATGATATGACCAAGGACCGTCCCTTGAGTCATCATGAAATGACTCTTCTCCCAGGATAAGACAAGATTGACCTCAATGCAGCACTTGAGCACACGGTCTAGGCAGTCAAGACAAGCGTCGAACCCGTCGCCATAGACCGAGAAGTCATCCATGAAGACCTCTAAACAGTCACCCACCATGTCCGAGAATATGGACAACATGCATCTTTGGAATGTCGCCGGAGCGTTACATAGACCAAAGGGCATCCGTCTGAAAGCATACGTCCCAAACGGACAGGTGAATGTCGTTTTCTCCTGGTCTTCGGGCGCAATGGCCACTTGATTGTATCCAGAGTACCCGTCAAGGAAACAATAATGACTCTTCCCAGCTAACCGCTCGATAATCTGATCAATGAAGGGTAGCGGGAAGTGATCCTTCTTGGTGGCCTCATTCAATCGTCTGTAGTCCACACATACCCTCCAAGAAGTAGGCACTCTGGTAGCGATCTCCTCTCCAGACTCGTTGACAACTGTAGTGATTCCCGTTTTCTTGGGTACCACATGTAGCGGACTTACCCATTTGGAGTCGAAGATGGGATAGATGAAATCGGCGCTCCACCACCTTGAAATTTCTTTCATGACTACGTCTCGAAGATTCGGGTTCAGCCGTCGTTGGAACTCACGCGACGGCTTAGCGTTATCCTCAAGATAAATGTGGTGGGAGCAAAGATTTGGGCTCAGCCCCTGGAGATTAGCTATACTCCAACCTATTGCCTTGTGGTTTCTTTCAAGATCCTCCATCAGACGAGATTCTTGTTCTCCAGTCAAATCTGCTGAGATAATGACTGGGTACATTTCTGGCTCACCCGCAAGGAATCTGTATGTCATCGACTGCGGCAGAGGTTTCCGTTCTGGACAACTGGGAGGTGGCATATCTGGCTTCTGATATGTCTGTGTAAATGCTACCAGGTCTGCATGGGAGAACTCTCGCTCTGCATGAATCTCTGACGAAGGGCGGCCTGCTGAATCATCAATAAACTACACTGGCTCGCACTCTGTCCTGGTTGTCGGCTCAGAAGGAATCAAACAAGGCAAATAATCATCAAAATCATCCCAGTCAATGTCTGACTCCGAGGGATCAGAAGAAGATGAGCATGAATGAAAATCATCGGCACCACTCATCACAACACTGTCAGCTTCATGTGTATCCTCATCCAGGGGTGTGCTCTCCCAGCTCTCGACTGCCATGAGCTTGAGATATAGTGAATCAGTAGGCAAGGCGAGAGTCGGTGCTACGGGATCTTTCCAGTTGGATTCATCATCAGTCATCTCAAAATCACACACCTGGTGGACGTCTAGCTCTACCTCTGTCATCTACGCTGCTTCACTGGACTGCTCCGAGCATTCTAACTCTTTGGCTCTGGTTTCTTCGATCGTCTCTATTTGTATGGTTTCGCCCTCTACGCGAAAGCATACCTTCCCGCTATCATGATCAGTCACCGCCTTGGCTGTGGCCAAGAATCGACGTCCGAGAATGATGGGAGCATCGGTTACCGACTTAGGGATCTCCATGTCCAATACAACGAAGTCCACAGGGAATTTCAAGCCCTAAATGGTAACGACCACGTCTTTTAATAACCCCTTCGGCCTCTTAGTCGACCTGTCAGCAAACTGAAGGACCGTCCTGCTTCTAAGAAGAGGAACAAACTCGAATCGGTCGAGTAAGGCTTCCGGAAGGAGGTTAATTGAAGAGCCGCTGTCTAATAGAGTACGATCAAACTGCTTCTCCTGAATCTCGCATCTGACATATGGAGCTCCTGCGTCTGGTCGCTTGGCTGGCAGCTTGTTCTGGATGGTACAACAAGTAAAATGAGTGAGCACATGGATTTAATCTATGTGGTTCCTCCTCTTCCTGCGGACGGTAGTCTTCTCTTTCAGGTTCTTCTTGAAGAGGGGGATGTGCTCAAGTGCTTCTTGTAGAGTCAGTTGAATATGGAATCTGTCTATCATCTGATTGCCGAACTCTACCTGTTGCTCTTTTTTGGGATTTTCTCTTTTATTCCCCTTCGCTCGGCGGAGTGCCTCAGGGAAGGGGATGGTAGGGGCCTCCACAGATGGAGGTCTAGGAATCAGTCCCTGTGCCTGTGAAGGGGGGAGAATCCATACAATAATCATCATTCACCACATATGGATCCGCAATTTGAACAGAAACCTTTCCTTTATTCATATTTTTGTTTTTCTTTTTGTTCCCACAGTCCTTAGGTACAAAATGTGGCAACATCACAGAGGGTGGCTCAACAAAAGTAGATGTAGTGGCCTCAGCACCACCACTAGCACCTGTCTCTGCGGCATCAGCACCGCGCTCGGGCTCAGCATCCAAAATGGTGGCATCAGCACCACCGTCTGCATCTGGTCTCATGACGGCGTCAGCACTGTCGTCTGGATCTCCATCATTGGTGGCATCAGCACCACCGTCTTCAACATCATCATGAGCGGAATCAGCACCGCTATTCCGCTCCTCTGGCGCTCCAGATCCTGCATCTGGTTGTCGCTCAGAAGAGGCGCCGCAGGCTGGCATCCTACCGCTCCTAGTAGTCACAAAATCAAAATCATTCAAAGAATAAGACATATCGTTCAAATCGTCACTAGGAGAAGTATCCTCTGTAAACTCTACCTGCTCAGACTTCCTTTTCAGATTGTTCGGGTTAGGTTCAATCTGAGCGGGTATGGCGGTCTTGCCTTTTATTATGTCCCTCATCTCCTGTCGGAATTCATCCATTTCTTGCCTGAAAGATGCTCGCTGTTCAGATAGCAAGCGAGCAAGATCATCGAGAGCTGGGTTCTCAAAGGTGGGACCCTGAGAACCGGATGGTTGTCCCTGCTGGAAATGGGGCTGCTGCTGCTGGTGTTGCTGGTACGGATAGTTCTGGGTTGGCTGGGCATAAGATTGCTGAGGCTGCTGTCGCTGCCTCCACTGCTGTCCCTGATAGGCGGGACGAGGACCACTCTGATACTGCTGTTGATGGGCGTACTGGGGCTGCTGGTGTTGCTGCTGTGGCTGGCTGTTCTGATGTCCTTGGGCAGGATTTTGCTGCTGGGAGGAGGAGCCACCGTTGCCCCAACGGAATCCGGGGTGATCACGACGAATCCCGGGCTGAGGGTACCGGTCGTACCATATCCCATTGACTTCCATCAATAGTTCCTGCTCAAAGGAGGGTGGAGGAAGAACTGCCAGTGGCTGCTCCGGCTGATACACCACCATCTGCGTATGCGTAGATGGCGGCTGCGATGGATAGTACGGTAACAATGGAACCGTCTCTGCCTGGATATGGTTCACCTGACGGTACGAGGTGGAGGGCTGGTTGGCATTGCTACTGCTCGGATCGGCACGTGATCTGGGAGGCTGTTGGGACTGAGTTTGTGCCTCCTGGACGCACAAGATCTGTGTCTTCAGATCACTCATGGTCTTGGCAATTTGGTCCATCTGGGCCATGCCTTGCATCTGCTTCTTCTCGAGGATCTCGATGCGGTCCAGCTTCTCACTAATAATGCCCATGTCAGCTGCGGCTGATTCAGCTTGAGCTGCGGCTCCGACGGTGTGTTAGGACCGACATCGATGCGGGCGATCCTCTGGAATGATCCCGCTCCTTGCGGGGGCTTCTGGTGTGTGTAGACACGGGCCTGGGCCATTACTGTAGAATTTTCTGCCGTGCCCTCGTAAATGGCCCAGACGTCGTCTTCTCCCTTGGAGAAATAAGACCCACCGCAAGAGGCGTTCACTAGCCCCTGCAGCTCCGGTGTCAGCCCAGAGAAGAAACTCTGCACCAAGTTGGGCTTGGAGATATCGTGATGTGGACACCGGTCGATGAGCTCTCGAAAGCGATCCCAGGCTTCATGAAACTGCTCGTTCGGGATCATGACGAAGTTGCTGATCATTGCTCTGGCTGCATTGGTCCGGCCGAGAGGGTATTATTTCTTCAGGTACGCGGTCTGGAGATCTGCCCATGTGTTGACGAATCTCCCAAGGTGTTTGAGCCAGTAGGCGGATCTATCAACCAATGAGAATGGGAAGGCGATCATCTTGATTGTGTCCTCGATCATCAACCGATCATGGATGGTGCTGCATATTATCTCGAATTCCTGGAGGTGGAGGTGCGGCTCTTCGGTCGGCAACCCATGGAACTTGGATAGAAGCTAGATAGTGTGGGGCCGAAGCTCGAAATCTCCGTGGATGGGCGGGAGTCGGATACAACGATGAGTGAGGGATGCAGCTGGGTTGTGCAATTCCCTCATGATGGTCTGTGGTGGTCTCTCAGCATCTGGATTGCCTCCTCCTGCATCAGGTCCTCCTCCTCCTCCACCTCCATCGCCACCGCCCCCAGGTTGGTTCTCTCTCATCTGTTCTATCTCTCTCATCAGATCACCCATGAAGGTACCCTGGTCACGGATCTGTCTCTGCATAGTCTCCAGGGACGCTAACAAAGAGTTGTTGATGGCCACCTGATCAATTATGAACGGAGGGTGATCATGGTCATCTGGGTGCTCGCCTCTGTCTGCCATCACTGGATTTTCTGAAAAAGCAAAAGAGGCCATCTCAGGTGTTGTCGAATGAGCTGAACTCTGTGATGCACTTAATTCTAAAACAATTGGACTGAGAGAAGGAGAATGGGAAGGGTGGTCGAGGGGGAACAAGGTGGATGTAAACTCGGGCTCGGAGAGCGGACTCTCCGAGGTATTCATAGATGAATAAGGAGGAGTGCTGGATAGCGGTGCCGACAAGGTCGGCCTAAGAGATCTCCGTCCCATCATCTTGGTTATTGGGAAGAGCAGAGGGGATGCAAAAGAAGAAGAGGAATGAAATGAGATGCAACAAAATCGCGCACAATTGTGCTGCGTTTTTGATCTTGACCTAAACAAATCTAGCAATCAAACACAAAGCAGGGGTGAGTTCACCAACTCAACACGTGAAGCCGTGAAGGTTCGGCTTTTATCCTGTCAATTTTATCTTGATTCAGGAAGTTATCTTTTCACGAGTCCTTAGAGCGCTACGCCTAAAGGTGAGAGAGTACTGCCGGGAAAGTGTCCCCGTACTTGTCCTCCTCCTGTGTAACCTGTAAGTTGCGCTTTTTGAGGTCCTTGTAACCCTTCCTGGATCCCTACTCAGCCAAAGAAATAGAGGGAGGAAGCTGATAGGCGAAACCGATACTTCGGACCTCGCTCGCAACAGAATCACCCGTGAGCGTGCAAGATCCTACTCGAACGCAACCGGTGAGACAGACACACCCGTGAAGGCATGGCCTAAGCTCGGTACTTCGGACAAGGTCGATGCTCACACAATAGTGAGTCACCAATGGCGACCAAGCCCTACTCGACTATGTACGATAGTAGCGCCAATACTTCGGAAATCCAGGCGATACACAAGGTAGCCACAAGTTGGGTTTTTGGCTCTAATCCTTACGAAGCGCTCACCTCACTGGGAAGGAGACCTTCCCATGCAACCTGAATACAAGTGAGGGTGTTACTCTCCCCAAGCAATGAATCCAATTACCGATTTTATTTTTGGTCAAGTTTTCTTAGCAGTCCCTTTTTAATTTTTTTGGTGTTATCGCTTCTTTTGAGTAAATTCAAACAAGCGCCTAACGATTTTTGTATTTTCTTTGTCCTACCTTGTTCCAAAAACAGAGGGAGAATAGAGTCGGAAAAGCCGTGTAAGTCGACACCAAGGTGGAAATCTCACCTTTGTGCCTAAATGATGCATGCAAAGTGAGAAGACTTACAGCGAATCCCAGCTCTCTCCATGCGGGATGCAAAGCATAATTTGTAAACCTAAACTACATGGCGATATGCAAAGCGGAAATCGTCCTAGAATAGGCAACTTCTAGCATGAAGAACCACGAGTTAACCACTAACTCTCAATCCTAGTGTCCGGTCTAGGCTCACTCCTCCTCTGCTCAACACATTTGAGTTAGGAGAAAGCTCTTGTGTGGAGTGAGCTCGCGGCGCGTGGATCGAAAGCCAATGATCAACTACTTAATTAGTCTAAGTCCAAAAATGATCTATAGGAACATGCAAAGGTAATTATTGTGTTTGGACCTATTCTAATCGAATTAAGCAGGACCTACAATCTAAGGGCTCAATCCACAAAAGAAAGGAAAAAGGAAAACAAATCCGGAAAATGACAAGCGAGAAAATGCGATAAAAACCGCGGTGAGCCCCTGGGTGAACAAACACCCGGAAATTAGGCCCGGTAGTGTCTCAAGAGTCCAAGTATCCGAGTACCTGTATTATTACAATTTAATAGGTCACTCTCTCACAAAAATAAAAAGCAACTAAACTACAACTCTCTCTCACTCCTCCTGCTCTCTCCTGTCGGCTTGACCTAAGAAGGCCGACTTCGCTTCCCAAGGTTGCTTCGGGTCACCTAGGCGATCCGCCTTGCTCCGCGGTCCCTCGCAAGAAGACAAGAAAGGATGGTCAGATAGCTCAATCAATAGATATATCAAAAGTGTAAGAGAGATGAAATGAAGCTATGGTAAACAACAAACACAAACAAACAAAAATGTAAACTACTCGCTGTTGCTCCCCGGCAACGGCGCCATTTGATTTAGACAAAAATAGGAGGTCTTAAGTTCAACGCAAAGCGTGAACTCAGTCGGTGAATTGACCACTCTAAATCTGGACTAAAGTCAATAATTAACCCACACTAAAGATCAATAAATTAGAAATAATGTGGAGTTAAAATTTATTTTTAACTCTGCACAAATGATGTAAAGGGCAAGTATACAGAGAGTTCGAACACATGGAGCAAATAGGGTAATTCAAACAAGAGTGCACAAGTGAGTGTGTGTGATGTCTACACTAAGCAAGCAAACAATGAAATTTTTGTGGGTTTTTAATTTTTAATTTTTTTATTTTAATTTAATTTTTAATTTTGTATTTTGATTTTTAATTTTCTGATTTTTTTAATTTTATATTTTATATTTTTTTAATTCTTTTTCAATATTGGAAAATAAGGACAATGTAATAAAAGACAAGCTAAAGTATTTATAAAAATATGCAAAAATAACCAAAAATTCAGAAATAAAATGTTTTTGATATTTTTAGGATTTTTTACTGTTTTTGTGATTTTTGGGTATTTTTCAAGGTGTTTTTGGTATTTTTAAATACTGAAATAAGGGATAACAGTGAAAATTGTGCTGGCTGTGAGTAAAATGGGAATTAAAATTGGTAAACAACAACTAAAATTTTTCACACTAATTTTCAAATAAAGAGAACAAAATATAGAACAAATAGAAACTAAGTTTAAGATTTTTGGAGTTTTCCTTGATTTTATAGATTTTTTTAGAGTTTTTGAGTGTTTTTTAATTTTTGGTGTTTTTCTTTTGAGATTTTTAATTGTTTTTGGACTGACACTAAAATAGGTTAAAATAGACACTAGGGAATTTTTTTAGAATTTTTCAAGGTATTTTAATATTATTTTGGCATTTTCTAAGCTAGACAGTGAATAAAAAGCATGTTTTTTTATTTTTAATAAATATAAAATAAAGTAAAATAAAAAACTGGAACTATGGCGTGGAAGTACAAGTTACCAGGAGCTTAAGTTTAAATTTTTAGAATTTTTGGAGGCAAAATGATAAGCTAAATAATTAGAACAAGCATCCAATCATTAATCAGGCCTGGCAGGGGCATACATGCAATTTCCAAAACATCCAGGGGCTACTTGCAAAATTTCCACAAAATTTTACACTAAAAATTGCATTTACTGGACTAAAAAAATTACAAAACCCGGCAAGGCCTTAATGCAAAATGTCCAAGCTAAGCACGTGCTATTTACGCGCCTGGCAGGGACCTAAGAGCAATATCCAAAAAGGTCCGGGCCTTATACGCAAAAATCCCAAACTTTTTACACTATTCGACAAAATTTCGGGATTAAACTGAAATATCCCAAAGCCCGAGGGTACCCTTGCAAAATGCCCACACCTCACGTGAACAGGTCACGTGAGGCGACGTGGCAGGGGACCTATTCGTAAATATGAAAAGCTTGGGGGTCTTTATGCAAATGTTACCAAAATATTACACTACAGATAAAAGTTTCAGGACTAAAATATAAAAACAAAATGCACGAGGGTTTGGATGCAAAATACCCTTGCTGGGACGATCCGACGGTGGTGCGGGCGCTGGTGACGCGTGGCGCGAATCCAACGGCTGGCAGCTAAGCGCGATCCAGCGGCAGGGAACGTGCCACTTATCCACGTGGCGGCCTCTCGGAAGGCGATGACGGTTCAGCGATGGACGTCCACGATTAGACGGATCTAGGCTGATCTGATGGTCGAGACGCTAGAAGATCCGACGGCTGAGGAGCAATCTGGAGGGGCTCCAAGATCCAACGGCTGGGGAGGCAGGTGGAAGAACACGGAGGAGCTCCGGCTGGGCGAAGTTCCTCGAGCTCCTCCGTCCGACTCCGGCGTTGTTTGGGCTAGCAAAATGGTCGAGGAGGCTCTGACAGGTGTCGGCTATCGTCTGGAAGCAGCAAAAATCACCGGCGTGCACCGGTGCTCTCGTGTGGAGGTGGCAGAGCTGCAGGCGTCAGACTACCCGAATGCAGGAAAATGGAATTTATAGTGAAAACTTCAGGGGTCAGACTACCCGAATGCGGAAAATCGAATAAGAAATTTCGAAACACAAAACTAAGTCGTTTGCCTCCCCGGTAATGGCGCCATCTGACGAGTCAGTATATCGCGGCTTTAAAAAGTTAAGAAGTTGTTTTTATCTTCCGTGCCAAAAATTTGGTTTGTCATTCGTTGTAGGCGGTGATCGAATTCGGTCAAGAAATAACCACAAATATTATTCAATTTCAATCAAGTGGTTTTATATTTTTTTACTTGGGCAAGTCCCAAGGTCGATAACAAGGAGGCAAAGGAACAACCTAGATTTATGTCTATCAAGATTCGTGTACGGTTTTTGAAGGGGTCTTTTTTTGGAATTTTTAATGCAATTAAGGGATGCGAGATGCAATTTCGGCCTGATTTAGGGACTAAAAATGCAAATTACGATCAAACAATGTCTGAAAAATACGAAACTTGGCAAAAATGCATAATGTGATGAAATAAATGCAATGTAAATTTTGTTTGGAATTTTTTGATGCAATATGAATTTTTATGAAATTTTAAATGCAAACAGAATGATTTTCAATATTTAATTATAATAAATATTAAACCTACTTATTTTCAAGAAATAAAATTATCTGAGATCTCTCACTAGGTGATGGATCTTAGAAAAATCCTAAACCTCGAAAATGTGGGGTTGAATACCTATTAAAAATTAAATATTGAAATATGTAAAATAATTTTTACAGAGCGAATTATGCATGCAAATGCAAATCTTTTTTGGCACAATGTCAAGCACAATAATCTCTACAATACATGATTTTTGGGGAATTTTTAGAGCAACGATTAATCGAATAAAAATTAAAAAGCATAAAATGGACAAAGTTTGTAATTTTCAACAAAATAATTAATTATTAATTAACCATCAATCATAAAAATATCCGCAATATGTCAAAATGTAGATAATTAATTAAGAAACATCATGTTATTTTTGGGAAAATAAAATGAAGTCATATAGAGGTCTAAAATGAAAGGTAGTACAGGGGTATAACTGCAATAAAAATAAATAAGAAAATGCAAGGGAGGACATAATTGTAATTACCTAGATAATTGATGTCCCTCTGCAAATTCACCAGAGGGGGCACGTGCGTAGCACGTGCCCTCTGGTCGGCGGGGGATTCGACGTAAATAAGAGGAAGTCAGGGGGCTCCTCTGCAATTTTTTCGCATTTCATGTGCAGGTCACGTGGATTGGCAGTGTCGGTGGAGGTTCGGGTGCGGGGCTGCACGTGTCACGTCCTCGTGCCTCGGATTGTTCGAAGCTCTTGGCTTGGATAGCTTGCTCGGGGCTAGCTTCGGAGTAAACCTGGGCCGTCGATGAAGATGGATCGGACGCTCAAGATGGTTGCGATCGCGGATGGTCAAGATCTTAATCCCTGTTGATCGAACGACGGTGGGTGGCCGACACATGGCTGGCGGGCATCGGAGCAGAATGGCGGATCTCTGGTGGAGTTGCTGTGGCCGGTCGCTGATGACGACGCGCAGGCAGAGGCGGGTGAAATGCGTCGATGATGATGTCGGAGGAGCTGGGGTTGTCGATGAAGCAAGCGAAGGCGGAGGAGCTCAGGCGGTGCTGGTGGTCGTCGGGGCTGAGTCGGAGTCGATCGATGGAGATAGTCATTGATGCGGCGAGGCGGAGGAGCTCTGATGGTCAGTGGGTGTTGGCGGAGCAGATGTGGGTTGGAGGCGATGATCACGAGAGAGAGAGAGAGAGAGACAGATCGAAGATGGGGGTTTGAAGAGCGGAGGTGAGAGGATACCAGCGATGGTGAAGTGGAAAGGTACCTGGAGAAAGGCTCAACGACGAGGTGTGGTCGGAGCTGGAGAAGCGTCTGGAGGAGATGCTGCGATGAAGTTGGGACTTCGGATCTCGTCGATGAGGGAGTACGGGCTGTCACTTCCGATGGGGGGGGGTCCTCAGGTCAAACGACGGATGCGTAGGTTGTAGAAGGCGAAGGCGAAGTCGTTGGCCGATGTTAGAGTTGACAACGATGGCGGCGAAGGTGTTGATGATGATGAAGTCGTAGGCTCGACGGGCACGGAGGTCGAAGATTAAGCAGGTGCAGACGAGAAGAAGTATCGTGGCTGCAGCGACGTTGGGTTGACACCGGATCTCGTCGAGGAAGAAAAACCCGGGCGCTGTCACCACCGCGGGACCTTGAAGCTTAGTATTGGCGGATGATCGGCATCAGGGGTTGCGATCGTGGATGATCGGCTGTGAGGAGCGCGTTAGAGGTTAGGGAGAGGGGCGATGGTTGCAGTGAGGCGGAGATAATGGAGAGGGGCGACGCCCGTTGCGAGAGTTGCAGGGTGGCGGTGGACGAATTGGGGAAGATGCAGATAGAGGACGAAGGTGGATGGCCGTCCGATCAGCCGAGATCGGACGACCAGAGAGGTGACACGTGGCAGGGGTACGGAGAAGGGTGCGCCACACGTGCTTGGCATGTGCCTGTGGGCACGTGCCTCGCACATGCGTCCAATATTTTTTTTAAAGAAAAATGAATAAATAAAAGTGCTAAAAACCGCTGACATGTGGCGGCCTCAGGTGTTGCCACGTGTCATCACCAGAAAAATCGCGAATAAAATATTTTGTCAAATAAAAAAGAAATAGTAAACGACCTCGGATCGAAAAAGTTCCTTCATGAAAAATGCTCGTCTTGATGAGATCTACAACTTTCATGAAGACATCAACCAAAATCGATCAAATGCACAAAGTGATTTTTTGGGGTATCCCATGTACATAGAATACCTGGATTTTTTGGGTTTTGTATTTTTTTTTCATTTTTAAACAAGATAAAAGATCCAAAAAAATGGAGAAATCAAAGATAAATAAAAGACATCTAAATATAATTTTTTGGATTTTTAATTAATAAGAAAATATGTACATAAAATACGGGTCAAAAAACTGCTAAAAAACACAATGTACAAAAGATGCCCAAAACCCAACTTTCACATACGAGCTCTGATTCACTTGAACTTGGTCTTTTTTTGAAGGTAATTGAATGTGTAGTAGTTCAAAAGTGAGTAGGATCAAATCGGACACTGGATGTGGAAGATATTGGGCTTTGAGTCCGAAAATCCTGAAATTAGGGTTCGGGTTTTTGGTCCACTAAATAGGGTTAGTCATTTGTTTGTATTTTTCATTTATTCTTGTTAGTGATTTGTATTTTGTCATTCGTAGTTAGCATGAAGGAGTTAAAAATATGGGAAGTTAGGCTAATTACATGTCATTTTTGGCTTGGATTTTTGGCTTCTTATTTTGTGCAAAAATTATGGATAAAATGCCATTCTTATGCAAACATGAATGAATGATAATTATGCAGAATAAATGCTGATGATTTTGAGGGAATTGAGCTTAATAAATGAGACTTAGAGTGATGAATCTGAGATTCATCACAGTGGTCCGGCAGTTTTAGTGAAGTTTTTGATGAATCGTCGATAGAAACTGACGTGCCCTAGGAATGATTTGAATTGCTTTTGATTTGTAGGTGGCTCAAGTTAAGAAATGATGTCCACCTTAAGAGGGTCTACCTCCATGCCATTTTTTGAGATTACATGGCCTAGCACAATACCTTCTGTCATCATAAAATGGCTCTTCTCCCACAAGAGCACAAGGTTCACTTCACAACATCTCTTCTAGATTCAGTCTAGATATGATAGGAACTGATTGAAGCTATCTCCGTAGACTGAGAATTCATCCACGAAAACCTCAAGAAAACTTTGAACCATACCTGCAAAAATATGGCCAACATGCATCGCTAAAATGTCACCAGAGCATTGCATAAAGTGAATGACATTATGTGGAAGGCGTAGGACCCAAATAGACAGGTGAAGGTTGTTTTCTCTTGATCCTTGAGAGCTATAGCAACTTGGTTTTAACCAAAGTATCCATCAAAGAAACAGAAATATTCCTTCACGGTCAATTGTTCAATGATCTGGTCAATGAAGGGGAGCGGGAAATGGTCCTTCTTAGTTTCTAGATTCAGGCATCTGTAGTTCACATAGACATGCTAAGATGTAGGTACTATGGTTGGTATCTCCTCTCCTTTGTCATTCTTGATCATGGTGATCCCTAACTTCTTTGGCACAACGTGCAAGGATCTCGCCCATTTTTAGTCGAAGATGGTATATGTGAATCCCGCATCACACCATTTCATGATTTTGTTCATCACAACCTCATGGAGTTGTGGATTCAATCTTCGATGGAATTCTCGAGACAGTTTGCTATCTTCCTCAAGACAAATGTGAGTTGAGCATAATGAGGGATTGATCCCATGGAGATATGAAATTTTCTAGCCTATGACCTTGTGGTTTCTTTCTAGAATCTTGAGCAGATGAGATTCTTATTCCTCAGTCAACTGCGAATTAAAAATCATAGGGAACATGTTACACGCACCAATAAGGAAGGCATATTTCATATTTGCTGGAAGTGGCTTGAGCTCATGTGAGTCTAATTCATCTTGATGGTAACTTCAGCTACTGGGCAGGGTGAAGGTGTTAGATCTTTCAACTATAGTGTGTCCACCATAGGCATTGTGAGTTCTGCATTCAATGTTGCACAGAATTCTTCTATGATAGAATCTTGTTCACAGAAGTTTTCTATGATTGCCTCTTGCTCTGCCAATGATAGGTGGCCATAGATATGTTCATCATGCAACACAACAAAAATATCATTATCAACGATACTGGGAATTTGACTACGTTGTCCACTAGTTCTTCTGTGGAGAGGAACTCGTGGGTTTCAATATCATCCATAAACAGATTTGTATCATGAATTTCAACAAGAAAGTCACAGTCGGTCGGCTCACTTTCGCCTGATATAGACTCTTATGGTTTCTACATTTGATCGTCTCAATAGGCACATTATCGCTATTCGAGCATAAGGTGATCTACTCGGTGCTATAATTCACCACTACTTTGGTTGTTCGAAGGAATGACCATCCAAGGATTATCATGATATGCAGAAGAAGGGCTGAGGAGTTCATGTCTAGCACGATGAACTCCGCAGGGAACTGCATTCCCTGAATGGTGATGATTACATCCTTCAAAATTCCTCCGAGCCTCTTGATGGAATATCTACGAAGTGCAGAATCATTCTCGTAGACTTGAGAGATCCCAACCCAAATTCTTTGAGTAGTAAAGTGGGCTTCAAGTTGATTGAAGATCCACTATGGAGCAGAGTTCTGTCGAACTCCTGATCAAACATCTGGTATCTGACTAGAGAAGCTCCCATATCCTTCTTCTTGGTTAGGAGATTGTTGATTGCGCTAACTGTAGCCGTAGTTAGAATATGCTTCACGTTTCTTTCTTTGGCCTTATGTGGCTATCTCTTTGAAGTACATGCTTCTTTCAGACCATTCTTGATGTTAGGCGTGTACTTTATGGCTTTGAGTAAGGGCTTTTCATGCACAACATTTTGGATAATCTCAACAACATCAGGATCAAACAATGTTGATTTCAAATTTTCTATTTTTTTGGATTTTCTTAAGGCATCCGAAAAAGGAATATTTACAGAATAGAAAGTAGTAGTAGAAATAGAGTTCTTATTTACATCAAAATTTGTGCCCACATCAGGTTGTACAAATGGATGACTAAGATGAGCCAGGTCATCAAGGAATGTCATGCATCTAAAATCTATAGGAGGGGCTCCATTTGTTGGTATTGTATCAACTGCAGGTGCGGTCTCCTCCAGAGCTAGTTGGTTGGTGCTCTGGTTGCTACTACTACTACTGCTAGTGCCATCTTTTTGGCATTTTTGTTTTTTCTGATTTTTTGTTTTTTTGTTGTCAGTGCTTCTCCTTCTTATTCTTCCTCACCCAGCTCGGATGCTGGATAAGATGATGTCAAAAATGATGATTCGTCTAACAATGCTTTATTCTTCCCCTTACATGTGGTTGATGGCTGCAAGTTCCTACCTCTCATGAGAGTGACAACATTAGATAAAAACAAATCAAGTATATCTGACTCTCTAAGACTGGTTGGAACATCACAAACTACCTACTCTTTCATCTTAAAATTATTAGGGTTAGCTATTGGACATGTGAGCCCATAGCCAACCATTATGCAATAAATGTTATTGCAAATATCATTCCCTGATCTGAAATGAAGAATAATTTATTTGTATAATAAGTCCCTTAATATAATTAGGGTTATGTACCATGGACATTCTTGATGATCATACAACTTTTGATTCAATTATTGAATCATAGAGGCTGGTGTTTAAATGAATATCTAAAGAGTTATATTGAGGACTCATCAAGCATCGTCAAATGATTATTAAGAGATGATCTCCAGACTGAGTAGGAAGTGACAATTCTTTCTTTAATGGGTTGATATCTAACCGACCTCTTGATGCAAGTCATGTACATAGGAATAGAGATTCAAAGGTTTTAAATAAGTTAGGTCAAAGAGTTGACCTAATGAGATCGAGATAACCAAAGACCTATGTCGTATGCTGTCATGATATAGGCATGCATCCTCTGACTGGAGACAGATGTGTTATATGTCTGAGTAGGTACATTTGGCAGACCGATAGGTTGATGCCTAATAAAGGTCTATACACAGCCATGTTGGTGTGCATACACATGCCTAATAAAGGTCTATAAAGGCATATGAGTAATACGATCTCTCAAAGGGATCATAGAGGTTCATTTACTGAATCGGAAGACATGAGCCCAATCATGAGACATTGGGATGAAATTCGTGCATGGTCATCTCGCTTTGGAAGCTTGACTGAATTTGTAGGTTTGATGTATACTTTCGGAAAGTATATGATCAATACCGAGGTATGATATGTGCTTTTGGAGAGTATATGATCGATACCAACTCCAAATGATCAAATGAAAAACTTAATGATAAAACTCGGAAGGAGAAAGTCTAAATAGATCTAAAACTTCAGGTTTATTATTGGTCATCAATATGAGGATATATAGGGATAAGGAATACCTGAGGGTGATGTGATCATAAATGATTTTATAACAATGATGCTTCCATTCGTTGTGAGTGATGAAACAGGCTTGGATATTAGGGACTCCCCTCAGAAGAGAAGTAATCAAATCTTAGTCCAAATGTTGGACATTGATCTGAATGTGATTCAGATTCAATGAGAAGAATAGATCTAAAAACTTGATTTAATCAAGCATCTGTGGGAGGTCCCTGAGATATGTTTTTGAGATCTGATTTCAATATCCAAGTCACTATACATGGAATGTACAATCGCCTTGTCCTTATTGCCAAGTATCTGCGGAGAAAGCGCATTATTCTTAAAAGTGTTCAAGAATAATTTTGTTGTTGATAATGTATCTGAGCATTGAGCAAAGATAGATAATTAAATGTGATTTAATTTATATAAATAATGTGAAAGTGATTCATATTATTTGGGCTCATGATAATGGACATCTGAGATGATTAAATTTGATTTAATTACCAAAGATGTGAATAATGTGGATATCACTATCCATATCATTCATTGATATTATAAATGTGATTTATAATATGTTAGAGAAAGATAATTGTATTTTTTTCTCATGAATTAATTTGTTCTCATGAATTAATAGTTAATGTGAATTGGATTCACATTGAACAATTAATTGTAAATGCAATTTATATTTTTTTGGATATGTGAATAAGATTCACATTCTTTCAATGGAATGATTGAAATTATCACAAAATAATTTGGAATTATTTTGGTAAATAATTATGCAATAAAATTTATTGCATATGTGGAATTATTGTTGGAGAATAATATCTCAACAAAATTGGAATGATGAATCCTCCTTGCCATACATGGGTGGACAGCCAAGTTGAGCTCTCTCAACTTGGTGGTCATCCACCCCATATACAGAATGGAGCTCCATTCATTCCAATTAACTCCATCCATGGTTGTGTGATTTAAATTGAAATATATTGATTGATTTCAATATATGTAATTTAATTAAAAGCCAACAAATTTGTTGTTGAAAATTAAAACACAACAATATCATAGCCACTGATTGAAAGCACAAATCAATCTCAACCATTGAATTTGTGAGCACATGGATTGTGATCCATGGACATCCAAAATAGTATAAATAAAAGGGTAGCCCTAGACCTTTATTTAGACAACACATACAATGTGAAATACAATAAAATCTCTCTCTATCTAATTTCTCATGGTCGTCCACTCTCTTTCACAACAATGTGGTCATCCACTTGTTGACCTAGAGATCCTCGTGTCTGCCACAACATTGTTATGTTGTCGGATCAACTGCTAGTTGATATCTGTCTCATTCGGTGCTCTTGGCTCATGAATAAGATACCAGATCTTGTGAGATGAGATAAGGAGATTCACCGCTCAGATCATCAACATGGATTGTGAGGAGCATGCATTTCATCAACGACCTCGCAATCGTCTCCTCTGTTGGATTGAACTTGAAAAAGGAGGTCTCTTCCTTTAGATACTCGATAACAACCACACTTCGAGTGGTAAATCTAGTACTTTTTTGTGGTTTAGATGAAACAATCTAAGTGGTGTTCTTGGATCATGTGGTTTCATCGTTAAAATGTTTAAATTCCACTACCCCGAGCAACTAATGCGACTAGTCGCTCCCTATCACATATGATGTGATCCCCACACTTCTGTGATGTGCTTAAGGATTTCCCATATCCTTCATTAGCCTTCACCTGTGCTGGAATGGATGTCTTCACGGAGATCAGGTCATCATTTTTTTGGCTCATCTCTGTTAGGCTTTTCACCAGCTGAGCCAAACAATCCAAGGAGGGGTCCACAAGAGCAGCCTTGGATGGTTCAACATGTCGGACGCGTTTATACTAGGAATGGTGTAGAGGCTGCGATTGGGAAGACGGTTTTGGTAGTGAGGAGAAGGTTGTTCTGTTGGTACTGTTGAGGAGGTTAGTGATATGGCACAATCGAGTATTGTTGATTCTGCTGGTATGGACAGTATTGCGGTTGCCGGTACTGATTCTGTCTCCAACTACCATGGAATGGCAGAGACTATTGGTTGTATTGAGGCTAATTCTAGAAAAATATCCCTCCATGTTGCTAAGGTAACTGGTAATTGCCTGACGGCTGGCCCTGTTGAGGTCCGCCTGGACGGGTCAGCTGTGCACGGTTGACCCATATGCAATCCACCTCTTGAATGAGAGGTGGATGAGGGAAACATGGATCTTGCATATGTTGCTTCTCAGGCTAGTAGACTACCAGCTGCTAAAAAGGCTTCTGCAGAGAAGTTGATTCTGGGGTCTGCATTTAGTAGAAGTGGTGGACCATTGGTTGGGTCTGACTTTGCTGATGATGCTACGACGATGCTGGTTCCTTCGACTCATCAAGAGTAGTAGCTGATGCAGACACAAAATTTCATGATCTAATTACGCTGACCATCAACTCCAGCTGCTTGGTGATCTGGTACACCTTGTCCATATTTTGTGTCCTTTGTTTTATCACATCAAGTTTCTTGAGGTCCAATGATCATTTCTCTATGATATCCACCTTGGAAAGGTGGCTCCCTATAATGCTTAAGTAGAAGCTTTCATCCATATCTGGCTCATGTGAAGATTCCATATGAACTGGCTTCTATAGAGTGTGGGGCTGGCGTTGATAGGCATGAGACGATGACAAGGCGGACTCTCCTTTGACCATCTCTTCAAAGATATGCTAGACGACGTCTTCATCCTTGTTGAAATGTGAGAAGCCACACGTGTCATCCACGATCTTTTGGCTCTCAAATGTAAGTCACTTGAAGAAGTGTTGGACAAAGTTGGTCCTAGGAATATCATGATAGGGGAATTTCTCTTACAACTCTATAAAACTCTCCCAAGCCTCCTAAATGGACTCATGGGTGTCTTGCATGAAGTTGGTGATGTGGGAACGCATTTGATTAAGTCACCAAGGGGGTAGTACTTATGCAGGAAGCGGATTATGTTCTTCCCATGTTGTGATGACCCTCCCCAAATGGTTGATTCAATGAAGGGCCTTGTCCTGGAGACTGAATGGGAATGTACGTCATCTTGACTACTAACGATATGTTAGGGTAGTGCATTGTACCACAAATGCCCTGAACTACTACAGGTGGATGTATGGTTCCCCATTTGTATTTTCGTGGAAGCTGGGCAGGAGTGTGAAGTGTTGAGACTTAAACTCAAATTGTGCATGGATCATAGGGATTTGGATCCAAATAGTGACTTGACCAGACCCAGAGTTGTATGTCTCTTTGAGAGTCGGCTTGTAGTTTTTGGGGATATGCAGTAGAGACTGCAATATATATCCTAATAAGATTCCTAGCAAATCTGTACTTAAGACTCCTCATGAGCTCTGGTATGGAACCAAACCTAGTGTTAATCACTTGAGGGTTTGGGGTTGCTTGGTCCATGCGAAGAACGTGGACGCAAGTAAGCTAGAATCTCACTCTCGTGAGTGTTACTTCATTGGGTATGTTAGAGATGGTATTGGATACCAACTCTATGACCCTGAGACTCAAAAGGTTTTTGTTTCTAGAGATGTGAAATTTCTGGAGAATGATTTCCTTAAAGGTCAAGATAAATATGAAGTAAAGGAACTCATTGAATCCCCTGAGGATTCTGACCTTCTTGAACCAGAAACTGAAGAGATAAATAAAGATGAAACGCCCATACCTCTTCGAAGGAGTTCGAGGGTGGTTGCACCACCTGAAAGGTATGGATTCCATGTGTCAAGTGAAACTGACTATGATCCTACTTCATTTGATGAAGCACTCGCGGATCATGACATGGATAGATAGATGATAGCAATGAAGTCAGAAATTGACTCCATGCATAAGAATGGTGTATGGACCCTAGAGGATCCACCTAAAGGGGTAAAACCCATTGGGTGTAAATGGATCTTCAAGAGAAAGAGGGGACCTGATGGGAAAGTAGAGACTTTCAAGGCACGGCTCATAGCCAAGGGCTACACATAGAGAGAAGGCATCAACTACGATGAGACATTTTCTCCTGTGGTTATTCTTAAATCCATCAGGACATTCTAGCTATAGCTACATATCTTGACTACGACATCTAGCAGATGGACATCAAGACGTCTTTCCACAATGGATACCTCGAGGAAGATATCTATATGGAGCAGCCCCAGGGCTTCATAACTGAGGATGGCAATGTTTGCAAGCTGAAGAAATCCATCTATGGGCTCAAACAAGTTTCTCGTAGCTGGAACATCAGATTTGACGAAACCATAAAGATTTATGATTTTGTGCAGAATCCTGATGAACCTTGTGTGTACAAGAAGCTTAGTGGGAGCGCCATTGTATTCATCGTGCTTTATGTAGATGACATCCTTATCATTGGGAATGATATAGGGATGATGACCAGTGTGAAAATTTGGTTATCCCATACCTTT
This sequence comes from Ottelia alismoides, assembly GCA_037367405.1. Taxonomy (NCBI): domain Eukaryota; kingdom Viridiplantae; phylum Streptophyta; class Magnoliopsida; order Alismatales; family Hydrocharitaceae; genus Ottelia; species Ottelia alismoides. Next base: position 658,548 of record JAZKJV010007777.1, on the reverse strand, counting down.
GAGATGAAAGATCTTGGAGAAGCCTCTTACATCTTGGGTCTGAAGTTATTCAGAAATCGAGAGAAGAGGATATTGGGATGGTCACAACATGGATACATTAAGAAGATTCTTGAACGTTTCTGTATGGATAGTTCCAAGAAAGGATTCCTACTCTTAGGACATGGTATCCACCCGTCTAAAGGAATGGCTCCTCAAACTGTTGAGGAAAAGAAAGCCATGGCTGGATGCCCTTATGCATCAACTGTAGGAAGCTTAATGTATGCCATGATGTGTACTAGGCCAGATATCTGCCATGTAGTGGGAATGGTAAGTTGTTACCAATCCTGCTATGGAGAACAACACTGGAATGCAGTAAAGAACATATTCAAATATCTAAGACGGACGTAAGATTACATCTTGGTCTATGGAGATGGTGATCTCCAAGTCTTGGGATATACAGATTCTGACTTCCAATCGGATATTGATGATCGAAATTCGACATCAAGGTTTTGTATTCCTGTTGAATGGTGGTGTTGTGAGCTGGAGAAGCAAGAAGCAGGACACTACAACAGATTCAACAACAGAAGCCGAATACATTGCCGCATCGGATGCTGCAAAGGAGGCGGTGTGGTTGCGCAAGTTCGTCCAGGAGCTTGGCGTAGTTTCCTCTGATACTCCCATCCCACTACTCTGTGATAACACATGAGCCATTGCCCAGGCGAAGGAACCCAGATGTCATCAGAAGAGCAGGCACGTAGAAAGGAAATACCACATCATTCGGGAGATTCAAAAGCGTGGTGACATCATCATCACCAAGGTGGCCTCTGCCGACAACGTTGCTGATCCTCTTACCAAACCTCTGACACAGAAGGTTTTCGACCAGCATGTAATGAGTATGGGTTTAAGGATTGTTCCTGAATGGTTCTGAGGGCTAGTGGGAGATTCTTAGCAATGTGAGCCCGAGGGGAACCATTCCTGCAATAAATGTTATTGTAATAAATGATTTATCAATAAAATTTATTGATTATGTTTCACTCCCTTTCTGAAATTAATTGAATGAATGCACTATAAGGTCCCTCTGTACAATATGGGTTATGTACCATGGCCAACTTGATAATCATACAGCTTTTGATTCATTGATTGAATCATAGAGGCTGATGCTTGGATGAATATTTAAGGAGTTAGATAGAGGACTCATCAAGCATCATCAATCATTGACAAATAGTGATCTCCAGCCAGAGAAGAAGATGACAATCTTTTCTCATTATGTTGATATCTGATCGACCTCTTGATGCAGGTCCTCTACATGGGAATAGTGATTCGGAGGTATTAGATTAGTTGAGTCAATGGGTTGACTTAACGAGATCGAGATAACCCAAGACCTATGTTGAATATTGTCACAACATAGGCACACATCCTCTGATCAGAGACAGATGTGTTGCTATATGCCTGAGTATGTACATTTGGCAGACCAAAAGGTTGATGACCTAACCAAGGTCTATACACCGGCGAGCTGGTGTGCATGTAAGGGCATATGAGTAATACAATCTCTCAAAGGGATCATACAGGTTCACTTATGAACCGGGAGACATGAGTTCACTCATGAGGTATTGGGACTGATCGAATTCCATGCATGGTCGTCATGCTTTAGAAGCATGACATGAATTTGAAGGTAAGATATAGGCTTTGTGAAAGCATATGATCTGTACCAAATCCCAAGGACCAAGATTGAGAAACTTAGTGATCATACAATGAAAATGATAGTGTAAAAGTAATATATATCTTCAGGATGATCATGAGTCTTCCAGTATGCAGGATGTACATGTATTGGGAATACCTAAGGGTGATTTGATCATAAACGATTGTATAACCATGACACTTCCATTCCGAGGGAGTGATGAAACAGGTCCGGATTTTAGTGACTCCTCTCAGTAGAGAAGTAATCTAATCTTAGTCCATGTGATGGACATTGATCTGAATGAGATTCAGATGAAATGAGAACATTAGGTTTACGACCTTGATTTAATCAAGCATCTATGAGAGGTCCATGGGATCTGGATTTGAGATGTGATCTCAATATCCAAGTCACTATACGTGGAACAATACAATCGCCATGTCCTTATCTCCAAGTATCTGAGGAGAAATAGCATTGTTCTTGAATGGTTCAAGAATAATTCCATAAGATCTAAGCATTGAGAAATTGATAATTAAATTTGATTTAATTATCATGATGTATGAGGAATTATCCAATATAGTTAAATGTGATTTAATTATTATGGATAAGAATAATGTGGATAGCAATATCCAATTATTCTTAATATATTATAAATTTGATTTATAATGTATTAGAGAGAGCTAATTATAATTTATATTTGTTGATTAATTATTAATGTATATTGGATACACATTGTCTCATTAATTGAAAATGTAAATTATATTTTGTTTTGGGTTGTGAATGTGATTCACAATTTTCCAATGGCAAGATTGCAATATTCCCAAAATTAATTATGAATTATTTGCAGAGAATAAATCCCAACAAAAGTTGATGGATTAAATAATGGAGAATTTCAAGGAGATATGCAATCTCATGGAACATCATGAGATTTCCCCCACTTGGTATGTAGTGGACGGCTACCAAGTACTATATGGAATTGGTGGCCGTCCACCCTATTACTTGGGGATTCAAGATCTCCATTAAAATCCTCTCCTTATTTGATTGGTTTAATTTTAGAATTGATGTATATTTTATTTATCAAATATATTTAATCTAAATTAAATCATAAGTTGTTGGTTTTTACCAACAACAATCTTGACCATTGGATTGACTTAAATCAATCTCATCCATTGATTTTATATGTCCCATGGACCATGGATCCTTAAACCCTATGAATAGAGAGGCATACTATGCTCTCTTGTACATGCTATTGGTAGCACATCTCTCTCTCTCTCTTTTCTCCATGCACGTCAACCCTCTCTCCCTCTACTTGGTGGCCAACCACCAAAACCCTAAAGGAGGTCTTCGTCGTCGCCTACGCCACCGTGTCGCCGCTTCGATGTTCTGCAGTTCTCCATCTTCTTGGAGTGCTACGCTCACAAAGGAGACGTTCGATCTCGTGCAACGAGATCAGGAGTTCACCGTGCTTGGATCAACTTGTTGGATTGCGAGGACAACGCGATTCATCTCCACGCTCGCAATCCACTTCTCCAACGATCAGACTTGAGACAGGAGGTCTCTTTTCATAGAGACTCGATCAACCACGCTTCAAGAGGTATTGCATTATACTTGTTGTGGTTATAGATGAAAAGATCAGAGAAGCGTTCTTGGATCATGTGGTTTCATCACATCAAAAATTTTAAATTCTGCTGCACCGAACAACTAGTACGACTAGTCATTCTTCGTCGTATTCGATACGACGCTCACGCTTTCGTGATGCGTTTGAGGATTTTTTCCATATCCTTCACTGATGTGGATCATCTGCTCGTGCTCTAACCCTAATCGTAGGATCGTGAGATCTACGGCTAGGGATTCGTCTTCCTCCTCAATGTCTCCCCCTCCCCAGGACTTTACACCTCGTCAACACCTCTCCACCTTTCCATTTTAGCTCTGCGACCACCGCCTCTCTCCGCTCCCTAGTAGCTACCCTGCATCTCCCACACATCCCTCAACCTCGTGTAACCCCCAACGACCCCTGCCATCACTCCCTACCTTCACTCCATCTGTTCAAAAATGCGCTGCCACCATCTTAATCGCCACCTTCTCCACCTACGAATACCCCATCTCTGGATCCTTCTGAGGTCATCCACCACTTCACGATGCTTCATCCTAGTTTCCTTCCCCTCCTCATGACAGGAGGATGTGGAATTGGCCTTCGATAATGGCCGGAGTTCCAGGTGCTGATCCTCAGCCAACACGGACTGAGTAACAGTGGCCTCACCACCTATGAGCCCCCTGGATTGATCTTCCAGGTCGAGCGACGTCTTAGAGGTTCAATAGAACCTCATACCAGATCACCTACTTTCCCAATGGCCTGATCCGACCACGTAACCTCCTTCTCCTCAATTTCTTTGATTTTTCTCTTTTTTTTACCGACGTATACAACAACAATCACCGTCTCCTGACCACCCCAAGACCTCCGTCATGACACCAGCATCCTTGCCGACCGCTTGATGCACCCTCTTCCCTTATCCACAACCTGTCCACCTCCGCCCATCTCCTTCTTCACCTCACCAGAGAAGGAGCTCCAGTCCCCCACTCCTCCCTCTCCACAAGACTACACTCCACCCTACCTCACTCGCATGCACGATCAACAACGCTTCGGCTATCATCTAACCTTGCAGGAACTTCAATTGCCGGAGCTCGCTCCTATGCTTCGTTCTGGCACATCACCTCCAACATAGCTCCATCGACAGCCCCCTCCCGGACCTCCCGCTCTTCCACCTTGAGTCATGCTACATTGCGAAGCCTCCAGGAAGCTCTCTGGAGCTTCACTAGTCGTGGAGAAGAACAACAAGGGGAATACAAATTCACTATAGCCCCACCAAGTCCATCGCATGAGGCAGCGGGGATGACGAACTCGAAGAGCAGGTGCCGTTCGATCCTCACGATCAGACGGCCCAGATGCAACCATGTGTTTGCCCTAGCCTCCATGCTTGAGTTGACGGACTAAGTACCGAAGCGATCCGAACCAACTACGTGGCCCGAGCCTGGGATGTCTCCCGAGGTTGGCCCCTCGCATGCTCCACACGTGAGGGGCTGGGTAATTTACATCAAAGACCCTGTATTTTCCTCATATTATATCTAGGTCCCCCAAGCACGTGCCTCGCGTGCGCACTTGGGGTAATTCATAGGGAGGCCTTGGCATCTTTATAGAATTACAAAAATGCCCCTATGCACAAATGGAGAAATATCATTGAGGCCTAGTTTGTTTTTGCTATTTGCAAATGGTCCCTCCAGGGTTCGATTTGCAATATCTACCTTTTATATCTCAAGCATTTTTATTACTTTTATGCCCCTACAATATTTTGAACATATCTTGAGCAATTTAGATCCAAATTGAGTGATTTCAGTTTCATTTTGTTGCTAATTTTACCCTCTATCTAATGGCATTATTAATTTCATGATTAGACACTTTATTAAGTAGGTCTTATTTTTATGTACTCCGTGTCTCTTACTTTTCATGCTAATTGCCATTATTCAACATTGTTGCACAATTTGACTCTTAATTCGATCCATAATCTATGCTCATTAACTTAACATTCTGTCGATTATATTTTTATATCTTGTCTTGCATACACTTATTTGCATTCCATCAATCATATTCATGTAATTTATCTCATTTAATTGCATCAAAAAATCAAATAAAAATGGCATCATTTTTCCGTGTTCTTGCATCATTGTATATGTATATTTTGCATATGCATGAAGACCTAGAACCTTGAAAATAATCATGCATTAATGAAACAATAATTTTTGATAAATAGACAAAGTGGCTCATGTCCCTGAGTTCGACCTTGGTATACTTGCCAAGTCAAATAATGACTTCCACATATTCGAAGGTGTGGATTTTGCATGATCCAAATCTACCTCATGTACTATGATAATTCCTTATTATCAAAGAGGCATATTTGTCGTTCATCAATCTCAAGTCCAAATAATCAACAATTAATTTCGACTATGTCTAGGCGTGCATAACTATAGGTGCATGCAATATAAGTAAGGCTTTGGACCTCGCTACTGAGTCAGCCAACCTAATGTCTAAGGGCTCAATCGCAGAAAACAAATAAAAATAAAGGAATAAAGCTCAAATTGTATGAGACAAATTAAAAGAAAGGTGATAAAAAATGAAAAATCACAACAAGGCCCCCAAATGAACAGACACCTAGGAACTAGACCTCGCTAAATGTGGTAGTGTCCAGATTATTACAAATTAATTTAAACTTAAAATGGCACACCCACTCACAAAAATTGAAAATAAAATCTAAGTCTGTCTACTCTTATCTTTTCCTTGCTTCTCTCTCCATCTCTCTCCTCGTTGGCTCGCATGTGAATGCCAACCTTCACTTGCCTTATGTGCATCCACCTCCTAAGAAATAGCCATCGCCAAGTGGTTCCTCGCAAAAAAAAAATCAACAAAAAAAAGATTAGAACAATTAAGTAATTATCAAAATAATACAAGTAGAGATTAAAGAAACAACAATATGAAACAATATATAAAAAATGTTATACAATCCATTGCTCCCCGGCAACAACACCATTTGTTTAACCACCAAAGTCAAAGGAGAGAGTTGTACGCTCCACACAATGCAGGAGCGAAGTCTCTGAGGTGACTTCCTCCAAGAGACCAAGTGATCCAAACAATAATCAACCCACATGATAGATATCAATCAATGAAGAAACATGCGTGAATCAAAATTTATTATAAACCTTGTAAATAAATGTGTATATTGACAAGCAGAGTAGGGTGTCCAACACAAGGAACACATAGTGTAGCACTCAATATTATTTATAAACAATTGATGAACAAATAATATAGGTAGTTATGTATATAATTATTTACATTATTAATAAAAAATACGGGTTTTTAATATATATATATATATATATATATTATTTATTTTAAAATAATTAAAAAATAATTACAATAATAGATTAGATTATAACTTATATAATACTATAAATGTATATATAATACCCTAAGGGATAATAACCTTATATATAAGGGAAAATACTGAAAACTATTAAAATAAAATGTTTATATATTTTATTTATAATTTTCTCAATTTTTGTGATTTTAGGTGAGTTTTTGCTACTTTTTATATATTTTTAAAGTCAAAAATATCCCTAAACAGGGATTAATAAGATCGGGTGAATAGTTTGGGAAAACTTAAAATAGAAAATAAAGTCAAAACTTTCTAAAAGAATTTTAATTAATAATATATAATAAAAAAATTTCAAAAAAGAAATAATATTTTTGAGATTTTGGTTTATTATTTGTTTTTTCTACTTGATTTTGGAGCTTTTTATTTTTTATGTTTTTCTTTTCTATTTTAGGGATTTTTTGGTCTGGAGTTATAAAATTCAATAATAAGAAAAATAGTTTTTTAGGAATTTTCAAAAGGTTTTTATATTTTTTTGGTATTTTATACTACAAACAGGGAATGTCCGAGCTCTTTTTTCTTTTTTATAAAATAGGAAAAACTCTTAAAATTTTTTCTAAAAATATATTGAGACTACTAGCAAACATGAACTTAACCCTATTTTTTGGAGTACAGATGCTATTTTTAATAAATGTAAAACATACATAAAAAGTGAACTAATAGGGGCATGTTTGAAATTAAAACTAAACTCAAGGGGCACAATGCAAATAAACAAAAAGTTTATACTAATATATGCAGTTTAGATATTAAACAACAATTAAAATAACCCGTAGGGGTATACATGAAATTGCCCAAGCACGTGGGCCATCACGTGAGGTGACGTGATCAAGGACTAAAGTGCTATATAATATAGTTTATGGGATTACATGCAATTGTCCAATACTTTTTAAACTACTATAGTATTTACAAGACTATGTAGCAATTACAAAAAGGTGGAGGGTTCCCAAGAAATTTACCCACTTAACACCTTGGATCCGACCATCCTCCTGCTGCCAAGTGGAAGATCTGACAGTTGTGGTGAAGCAATGGTTCGCCCGAGCGGACGCTCCATATTAAATCTAGAGCCTGTCATCTGTCGAATGATGCAAAGAGGATCAAGATGAATTGGGGAAGAACAGTCATCGTGCGACTTTGGATCTCTATTTCTTCACACCTCCTCCCACTATCTGACTCGTCAAGAGGTTCTTTTTGTTCTTAGAGCTCCTTCACGCGTGCGGGTAGGCTTCAATGATCCGGAGGTGTGCCAATGGTGGACCTATAGGGTTGTTGGCACGGGTTCTTCGAGGATTGGTTTATGGATGGTACGAAGTCGTTGCTATCACCAAAAATCCCGTGACAAACAAACAAATTTATTTGTTATCTTTCCCTCGCTGCAAACTAATTACAAAGTATAAATCATATGTAGCAAGAGAAATATTTTTGCTACTTATTTACCTCTATAGCGGACAAGATTGAACTCAGGGAGGCTACAATTCCCGAGGGGTATTCAATTAATCGAAAAAAATCAATTAAAAGAAAAAGAAGGATCAGATGTTTGTTGTTGTTTTTTCGTTTTTGTTTGTTTGTTTTTGTTCTTTGTTTGTTTGTTTTATTGTTTTTTTTTGTTTTTTACAGACGTGTATTTTACAAAATTATATACATATCCCCTCAAATAAACATATTTAAAAGTACGAGTTATGTCTAAAGTCAAAATACAATATATACGACACCCCCCTATACTTAGCTCGAACTATGTCCTCATAATGATCACAGAGCAGCAAAGGAAGACATAACTCATGCTAAGTATAGAAATGTGAAAAGACTCATATGCTACAATGACTCAAAGAAAAGGTAAAAAGAAGCGAAGTTGGTGATCCCCCTATACTTAGGATCAAGTAATCCTAAGTATAGTAGACTGTAGAAAAGGGGAAAACCGATGCAGAGAATGTACGGACTCAAAAACAAAAGACGATAACATCACTCCCTATACTTACGGAAGAGTATCCCTAAGTATAGGCAACAACAAGAGTGATGAACAGGATGAATATGAACAACACAAATCATTCAGCCCCCCTATACTTAGGATAAAGCACATCCTAAGTATTGCATATACACACACACACACACACACGGAAAAGGGGTGAATGATAAAACGGAAGAAGAGAGAGTTAAACGAAAGGATATACAAAAGGAGTGGATGTACAAAGGTCAAAAAGGTTAAAAACGAACCTTCTTGCGGGACTACTGAGGTATGGATCTAACAAGGTGTATGTCGATATTGGGGTTATCATTAGAAACAAACTGATCAGGATCGACCAAGAATGTTTCCTCAACGGTTTGAGTTTTTACAGACCTAAACCGATCAGTGGAAGTAGTATGGTCATGTCTAGCCTGGGAAGTCTCACAAATATCAAGGTAAAAAGGCTTGAATTCATTATCCGAAAAAGTAGGATCAATTTCAGCCTGACGAGCCTCTACTGGATCATCATATTTATCAAAAGGCCTAAATTTCTTTATAAAAGCAATCAAATCAAATTTGGCCTGATCGGTCTCATTTGAATCAGGGTGAATAGGAACAGACTCATCAGTGAAAGTAGCCAAATCATGTCTGTCGTGTCAAGTCTCAGAGTCTGCCTTTTGCTCATCATGTTATTTTTCATTAAAATAAATGATGCAAAAACAGTGTCCAAATTAACGTTCAAACATACGAGTATCCGTGCAATATAGAAATAAACTTAAGCAAATCAAAACATGCACATTGACTTGTTTGTAATTACAAAAACAAAACTGTACACATATGCAATTTTTACAAAATTAAAAAAACAAATAAAATAGACCTTTCTATTCCTTGGTAATCAGGGCTCGAACGTAAGGGAGGTGGCGGTGCATGTCGATCTGCATGGATGGCCGCATACGAGGGTGGCGATGGTGCGAGAGCACGGCACTGCGGTGATGGGGCGGCACGCGATGGTGGCAGTCAGGGCCGCGAAGGAGGCTGCGGGCTGGAGCTTCTCAAGACGCATGCGCAGGGGTGCGACCGTGGACATGGGTCAGAGCAGGTGGTGGCCGTGCACGATGGTGAACGCGCGCATGAGGAGGTTTGGGCAGACTGGCGGCGCAGCTCGCAGGGGTGTGGGTAGAGGAGCGAAACTGCGGGTCGGCGTGGTCAAGCATGGGAGTCGCGCTCCGACGTCGTGGTGGTGGCGGGCCGGCCAGCCGCTAGTGGTGTGGAGCGGCGACGACTGCAGCGAGCGCGAGGGGGGGGTGGAAATGGCTGGAGGCTGGCATTGGCACCGCTGCCAGTGGAGGAAGGGGGTCGGCAGTGCAGCTCCCACCTGCTTATTTTTTTTCCATTTTTTCATTTTTTTTATTTTTGTTGCTTTAATTTTATTTTATTTTTCAAACAAGAAATAAAAATGGAGAAATGGGAGTGATAAATAAAGACGAGGGAGATGGTGGTGATGGTATGATGTGGTATGAACAGAAATGATTGAAGGTGACAAAGATAAAAAATAACATTATATAATTAAAAAATTGAGAATAAGATAGAAAACTTACCAGAATCATCGTTTGAAGGCAGAGCAACTACACTGAACTCATGTCGCGGCCTCGAGCATGTGGCGAAGCATGCGAGGCTATGCAGCAGCCTGGAGGAAACTGCGATGCGGAGTAAAGCTCCGCGGATCTTGCCTGAAAGGTGGTCGTCGCTTCCTATCGGGGTGGAACGCAGTCACCAATCGACCTTGATGAGATCTCTCCTCTTTCTTTAAGAATGGAGGATGGGAAAAATTAGGATGATGAGATGAATAAAGAGAAGAAGAATTGGAAGTTGGAGAAAAATGAAGGTGGGCGAGATGAAGTGGAATGAGAGGTAATTGGAAAAATGGTGGAGTTGAATAGAGTTGAATGGGAGGTTAGAAAATATGGAGTTGAATGGAAATTATAGAAGAGAATGGAAAATAAATAATTAAAAAATAAAATAAAGTAGGCTATTAAAATACAATAAAATAAATAAGAGAAAAGAGTGGAGAATTTACAAAATAAGACAAACAATACGTACATGTTTTTTTTACTTTTCTAATTATTATTTTTTTGTATTTTTAATAAAACATATTTACAAGATAAAAATAAAATAAATAATCAAAAATAAAATCAAAGAAAACATTGATTTTTTATTTTTAATTATTAAGAAAAAGAAAATAAAACATGAGAAAAGAAAAAATATGTACAATATATAAAATTTACACCTAGGTCTCAAAACCCAAATTTTGCAAACGAGCTCCAATTTTAATGAAATCACTTTCATTGGATAGATAATTTTCTAACTTAAACTTTAAAAGTGAGTTTGGTGAATTTGGAGTTCATACGGAGGGGGAATTTGGCCGAGAAGTTGGACTTTACGACTTTTTTTCTCTTTAAGATATAAGAGTATTTATTTGAAGTGAAATTTATTTTAAATTTTTATATTTTTATATGCATTTTTATGAAAAAGTCAGAGAAAGAATTATCCAAAAAGGAGTTGAAATGAAATTATTAAAAATATATGAAGTTTTGGGCTATTACAGGTGAAAAACTCCTTTATTTTGCTGCTTTTATTGTTAATTTATTTGTACAATATAATATATGATAATTAGTATATTTTATTTACAAGAGTCATTTTGTAAATTTATTGCTTTTTATGGACATTTATATGAAATTTCACTTAGGTATTTTGCTAAGATCAATATATTGAGATGATGAATCGTGGATTCATCACCCCCCCTATACTTAAACATTGCTAGTCCTCGAGTAAATAAAGAATGAATAAGTTGGATTAACCTCTGACTGTGCATGTGAATACAAGACTTGATCTGTTTATGAACTCTCGGTTTTAGAGATCCTAAAATTCTAAGCTGAACAAAGCTCTAGTCAAAAGGTATCCAATTTCCCTAATCATCATATTCTCTCTGTATACATATATAATAGAGATATGACTTTAAGTATGGTTCCAGTCCAAGAGACTCTCCTAAGAACATGATCCTCAACAATAGGGAATAAACCATTTCTTGCATCCAATCCACCGTCTCTTTAGTTGTCAGACTTAAAAGTGTAGATGGAAGGCTAGTTGATGGAGGGCATAGGATTGTGTCATTTCTTCTCTCCCTCTCATTGTAACAAGGATTCTCTCGAGTGCCTTACTAACTCAACACGTATTTTTTTGGTTGTTGATTAGTTGGTTCGTCAAGAGAAGTTGGAGTCGTGTGCACTTGATTTCCTGTGAGTACACCAGAGTGTGTCTTTTTTGAGTACCTATCGTACCTTATACACCCAGACTTGTATCACTATACAATGCAGAGCCCTTTTCGGGTTCTAGCCTGACTCCTTGGTCCTAATAGCGGTGGTTCAAGTGGACACTTTGAAATGGTTGGGAGCGCTCGCCTTTCATGGTAGCTCTTTGATATTTGACTTTGTATGGTGAGAGCTTTTCTTTCAACTTTTCTTTCTTTCTTTTCTTTTCTTTTAGCTAGCTCCACTTCTTCTACCAAGAGTTGGCACACACTGATCAACATTTTTTTGATTTCATCACACCCTAGCACATAGGTAAATGTCAAGAGATAGTACAAGAACCATGTTATCATACTGGCTAAAGGTGCTGACACTCAAATTTGATGAAGCCTTCATTGATTTTATGTCATCCTCGAGTACCATAAAATCAAGTTCAAACTCAAATCCCTCATCCCAGTTCCTCAAGTGAAACTTCAACTCATCTCATTGTAACTGCAGTCGTGTATGTGAGCTGTTGATCATATTCTTAAGGTAGAGATAAGCATGCAATATAGCACACAAACTAGGGAAAAGTGAATAATTAAGTCAAAGACCCTAAGGACTAAGGCTGGTTAACACAAAATCTTAAGACCTTAAAAACCAAGTGTTCTTGAACATCACTAGTCTTGTGTGAATGTGGAAGTGTTGGGGACTAAACCAACTCATTAGTTAGTTTTTTTTGTGATTTTGATTCTTGTGATTTTTTTTGAAAAAGAGAGGAAAGAAGAAAGATGGTTTTTTAAACGATTTTTTTGATTTTACAGAAAATTTTTGTTTATAAAAGAAAGGAAAAGATTTTTTTGAAAAAGGTTTTCGCTTTTTTTTCAAAAGTTTTTTTTGAAAAAGAATGTTAAATAAGAAAGGACATACATTTTTTTGAAAAAAAGCTTTTTTGTTTTGAAAAAAAAAGTGGAAGAAAAAACTTTGAAAAGTTTTTTTGAAAATATTATTGATTTTTTTATTTTTTGAAAAAGTTTTGTTTTATGAAAAAGTTTTTATAACTCTTATTTACAACAATTTACCCATAACCCCTTATTACAAACAAGTCAAAGTACGAGCTATAGGTAAAGTATATATGTAATATATACAAACCCCCTATACTTGTGCTATGTCCTCATGGCACTAGGTGACAAAAAGCCATCGCTCGTACTAAGCATAAGTGGGTTAATAGAATAGCAGAGAAGAAGATTATAAGAGCGTGGGAGAATACACAATAGGCATTGGCTCCCCTATATTTAGGCTCTAGTCAGCCTAAGTATTGGAGAGAACACAAGATTGGGGGACCAATGAGGGTGGGAAAGAATATACAAAAAGAACTAAAAAGAAGAGACGGAGCAACTTGGGTCACTCACCCCCCCTATACTTAGGATCTAGTCATCCTAAGTATAGCCACAAAATGAAAACGATACAAGCCATTATGCAATAAATGTTATTGCGAATATCATTCCCTGATCTGAAATGAAGAATAAATAATTTGCATAATAGGTCCCTTAGTACAATTAGGGTTATGTACCATGGCCATCTTAATAATCATACAGTTGTTGATTCAATAATTGAATCATAGAAGCTGGTGCTTGGATTAATATCTAAAGGGTTAGATTGAGGACTCATCAAACACCGTCAAATGATTGTTAAGATGTGATCTCCAGCCTGAGTAGGAGATGGCAATCCTTTCTCACATAGGTTGATACATGACCGACCTCTTGATGCAGGTTCTCTGCATAGGAATAGAGATTCGAAGATGTCAGATTAGTTTAATCAAAGAGTTGACTTAACGAGATCGAGATAACCAAAGTCCTATATCGTATGATGTCACGATACAGTCACGCATCCTCTGACCGAAGACAAATATGTTACTATATGTCTGAGTATGTACATGTGGCAGACCAATAGGTTGATGACCTAACCAAGGTCTATACACCGGCGCGCTGGTGTGCATATAAGGGCATATGAGTAATACGATCTCTAAAATGGATCATACAAGTTCATTACTGATCTGGAAGACACGAGCTCACTCATGAGATATTGGGAAGATTCCGTGCACGATCGTCTCGCTTTGGAAGCTTGACTGAATTTGTAGGTTTGATATATACTTTTGGAAAGAATATGATCAAGACCTAGGTATGATATATGCTTTGGAAAGTATATGATCGATACCAACTCCCAATGATCAAATGAGAAACTTACTGATAAAACCCTGATGCAGACGGTATAAAGTTGATCTAATACATTGGGTTTATTCTGAGTCTTCTAGTATGCAGGTTGTACAGGTGTTGGGAATACCTGAGGGTGATGTGATCATAAACGATTGTATAACCATGACGCTTCCATTCCTAGGGAGTGATGAAACGGGTCTAGATTTTAGTGACTCCTCTCAGTAGAGAAGTAATCTGATCTTAGTCCAAATGTTGGACATTGATCTGAATGTGATTCAGATACAATGAGAAGATTAGATTTGTGGTCTTGATTTAATCAAGCATCTATGGGAGGCCCGAGATCTGGATTTGAGATGTGATCTCAACATCCAAGTCACTATACGTGGAACAATACAATCGCCCTGTCCTTATCTCCAAGTATCCGCGGAGAAAGATCATTATCCGTGAAAGAGTTCGGGGATAATTTCATAGTTGATATATGTATCCAAGCATCGAGAAAATTGATAATTAAATGTGATTTGATTATCGTGGATAATATTAATTTGATTCATATTATAAGGAGAGTTATCTGAGATAATTAAATGTGATTTAATTATCAAAGATATGAATTATGTGAATGTGATTAATGTTATTTGGGCACATGAGAAAAGAGATCCAAGATGATTAAATGTGATTTAATTATCATGGATATGAATAATGTGGATAACACTATCCATATTAATCATATATATTATAAATGAGATTTATAATATATTAAACAGAGCATATTGTGATTTATATTTGTTGATTAATTGTTAATGTGAATTGGATTCACATTGAATGATTAATTGAAAATATAATTATATTTAGTTTTCAGTTGTGAATGAGATTCACATAATTTCAATGGCATAATGGATATTTTTCATAAGATAATTTGGAATTATTTTTTGGCGAAAATATTGTCGTCAAAAGATGATGATATATATCATGAGATAATGAGATCTCATGATAATTTGAAGAGATGGACCAAGTCCACCAAAGAGGAGTGGACGGCTACAACTCTCCATGAGGAGAAGAGTAGCTATCCCCTCTTATGGTGAGATTGGCTTATTCTCTTCATTATCATTTTGGTTTATTCTCTTCATTATCTTTTCTCTTATCAGAGATGATTTAATTTTAAATTATTTTTGTTGATTTATTAATGAAAATTAATTTAAATCAAATCATTAGTTGTTGTGTTTTTACAACAACATCTTAGCCATTGAAAGAATCACAAATCAATCTTAACCGTTGATTGTGTGTTGTCCATGGATTGGGATCCATGGACTCCCAAAACCCCATATAAGAAGAGGCATCCCTTGCTCTTCAGGATATAGACAGATCAATGAATGCTCTCACTCTCTCTCTTTTCTCTCTACACGCCCACTCTCTCTATCTCTCATGTGACCGTCCACCATTGATGCCTTAGAGAGATCCTCCATCGCCGCAGCGTCGACGTTATGCTGCCCGATCGTTTGCTCGTGGATCTCCGTCTACTTCGGCGCGCCTTGCTCATGAAGAAGACGTCGTATCTCGTTTGTCGAGATCAGGAGATCCGTGGCTTGGATCATCAACATGGATTGCGAGAAGCACGCGTCTCATCCATGCGCTCGCAAGCGTCTCCTCCATCGGATCGGACTTGAGACAGAATGTCTCTTTGTTTAGAGACTTGATCGCAACCACGCTTCAAGAGGTAATCCCATTACTTGTTTTTGGTTTAGACGAAACAATCCGAGAAGTGTTCTTGGATCATGTGGTTTAGTCACATAGAAAATTTTAATTTCCTCTGCATCGAGCAACTAGTGCGACTAGTCGCTCCCGATCGCATACGATGCGATCCTCACGCTTCCGTGATGCGCTTGAGGATTTTCCCCATATCCTTCAACCTTTTCATCTGACTGTCAGATCTTTTCATTGCTGATCAAAGCTGTGCATCGGAGTCATCATGCACGCCCCACGTGACTACCTTGGTATATTTCACTTTTTACCCAGCTATTTCTGTTATTTCCATTTTAGTCCAAGTAATGTAAAAACTAGTTATAAACAATTGCAGTAAGGACCTTGTGTTTTCCATATTTTCACTTTAGTCCTTTTGAACTACATTCACATGCATGTACACGTGTGCTTTTCTAGGGTATTTGCTTGTCTCATCCTGAACTTTCATGATTTAATAAAATAGAAGTTACTTTTGGGAAGTTGCTTTATGCCCTTGTGAGCACTCATTCACATGTCGTGCTCGTTTTTGCTGGGCTATTATTGTTGTAGGCCCATGTTCTTTTATTGCATGTTATTAATTTGGTCCAGAACGTAAATTAATTGCTATTTTCTCCTCCTTTTTCTAGCATTATTTTTTATTTATATTCACTGCAATGAATATCAAATTAAGTCTAAAATTCCCTAAAAACTCATAGTGCCTCATGTTATTGTATTTTGTTTGTGGTGATTTTTATTTGTCATTTTTCATTTATTTTCTATTACTAAAAAATAAAAAAACTCACAATAAATTTCCTGTTTGCTTTAGAAAATTCATAAAAATTCAAAAGTACCTTTTAAAATTCTAAAAAATTAGATTAACTTTATTTCTATTCGTTTGATTTTCTTTCTAATTTTCACTTTCATATATTCTATCAAACTCTAAAAATTTACAAAACCCTAAAAATACCATAAAATCATATAGAAGCTTTTAAAAACCTAAAAACCGTGTTCTTGGTCTCTATTTGCAGATATTCATTTATACTTTTTGATAAGATTAACAACAAGTAGTTTTGAACCTATTTTCTATTTTAAATCTTTAAAATACTAGTAGTAGTTCACTGTTTGTGTTTTTCATAGTTTTAATTTTTATAAAATTAATAAAAACTCTAAAAAATTACAAAAATCAATAAAAATAACATAAATTTATAAAACATAATAAATTTATATTTATTTGGCTATTTCTACCATATTTGAAAAAATTCTAAAAAGAGTATTTGTGTGCCTTTTATTCATTTCATTTTAATTGCTTTACCTGAAAAATAAAATATAATTTTTTTTGCAAAACTAAAAATCATTAAAAATTAAAAATTATAAAACATAAAAGGAAAAATATTAAAATTAAAAAACCATAAAATTTTGAAAAGTTAAAAATCCATAAAAATCCAAGAGTGGTTTGCTTTGATTATCCTTATTTAGTCTTCGAATTTTCATTGATTGAATCACCCTCATTAAAATAAAAGTTTCCTCCTTGTGTTTGACCCCTTGGAGCCATACCGAGTTAATAAATAATAGCTTAGACCACTTTCTTTTACTTACTAGATTTATTTTGTGGTTGAATAATTTTCTCAATTTCTGCCCAAATTTCTGGGTTGACAATGACACCATTAATTGGTTAATTTCATTACTTAACCTTAATCAGTCGGTTTGTCATCGGAATGGTGTCATTGCCGAGAGGCACAACGAGGGTAGCTTGGTTTTCTTTGCCTTCTGCTCTTGGTTTGTGTATATACTTGTTTTTCTTTTTTACTTATTCCTATATTTCTGTCTCTATTTGTCTCTTATTTTTACATATATTGTTGTTCTTTATATTCTTTCTTTTTATTTGCTTATATTTTCCATTACGATTATCTGACATATTTCTTATTTCACCTTTATTGTGAGGGCTCGCGGAGCAAGGAAGGCTATCTTAGGACAGCCGATGCACCCCAGCGAGGCGGATGTCGGGCGTTCTACACCGATCGGCAAGAGAGCAATATAGGAGGAGTAGAAGATCATCATAGTTTTTAAATTTATTTTTCAGTCATTTTATTCCTTTTTCAATTAATTTGTAATAGTTTTTGGCACTTGCCCTCTTCCTATTTTCCAGGCCATTATATACCTTTGGATTGCGGGGTCTGTTTCGTAAAGTGTTGGTGCACTTGAGGGACCACAATAGATTTTGATTTTCCTCTCCTTTATTTTTATTTGTTTCTCTTGACTTTCATGCGCTTGAGCCCCTAGAAATAGTTTTATATTTGATTGATCCTAGTAGCATTAGGTCCAATGCCCCTAATAGAATATATGTTCTTATAGAACTCGTTTTTACTTAGACAAATAAATATGTACTTCACGATAATAGAAGTTTCTTTTTGTTTAGGACAGTTCTCGCATTGCATTCATTTATATTAGTTTACTTTTTATGCATGTATTGCATGTAGACTGCTGGAGTAAGGTACACCTTCTATCTCGTGCATGCTTTCATATATTTCATTGCACATTGACTTTTATGTATTCCTCCCACCGTTTTAATGACTTAGGAAAAAAAAGGAAATCGAAAAAATTAGAGATTTTTGTTTTGAAAAATATACTAAAAAAACGGATAACCAAATAAAAAATCAGGACTACTTATTGAACTAAACAACTAAAATCAAATGTAATTGACTCGTTCCTTGATTTGGGAGAGCAATCCCCTTACTTGGACGCAGATACTCCAGAAGGAGGCACATGCACCTATGGATTAGAGTGCAAAGCCCTCTGACTTAGGCCATATTTTAGGAGACTTAACCTATGAGATTTTGCTAAATAATTTGCTTGATCATATAACTCTAAAACAGAAAAGATTAATGACCGAGCTTTTACGGTCATCACTATGTTGAGTAGGTGAATAAGGGGTTTGCTTTGTGTTTGTTTGTCTTTGGTGTGAGTTGGTAGTGTTCCTTCCTTGAGTCATTAGCAGTCGTCTTATTTTCTCGTTCCCTCTTTTTTCCTTTTATTTTCCCTCCTTCCCACCCTTGACTCTTCTTGTCTTTTCGTCTCTATCCGAATCATGATGATGGGTCGTACTTTGTTTCAGTCAGATCTTGGGGCTTCTTCTTTTCATTCCAATCGTCCTTGTTCACTCTCTGACCGACTCCCATCTTTCTCTTCTCATTCTTCTCCATTCTTGTCTACTGGGCATGTAGTGCAACTTGTTGATGCCAGCTGAGTTCGGACCATGTAGATACGAGACCTGGACGATCACTTTTTTGAGATGACTGTGCATTCCTTCCGTGGTGATCAGAGTGAGCAGTTGTGAGCTTCAGACGATTCATTCTCTAGGATGATAGGACATTCAGTAGGAGATGAGTAGTCAGTCTTAGAAGCTCGGTCAGTTTCTACATTGAGTATGTTCACTCTAGATTTAGAGTTCATTCAAACACTACTGATATTTTCTAGGGAAGTGAACGAGGAGCCGTATTTCCATCTCTATGATGTTGAGGAGTTATGTGTGATCCAAGCATATTCAGATATCACTTTTGAGGAGCTGATGTTGTAGACCATCCTGTTTTCACTTTAGGGCAGAGCCATGAGTTGGAAGAGACGGTTGGGAAGGAAATTTGTTACATGGGGAGTTTTAAGATTAGAGTTTTTACAGATATTCTATCCTTGCCGTAAAGAAGATATGATGCACTTGTTTATCAGAGATTTCACATTAAATCCCCAAGAGCCATTGCATGTTTCATGGATGAGGTTTCTTGACCTCTTGAGGTGATTTCTAAACCACGGAATCTTGAAGACCGACCTTGTTCATATATTCATTAGGGGGATCACCGCAGAGCAAATTGCATTAGTCGATGCCTCGTGTGGTGGTTCACACCACAGTCTCGGCATGGATTAACTTTGGACCATCTTCAAAGAGCTTTCAGACATCCTATCTTCACGAGATGATTTTATTGATATAACACACGAGGGAGATGTTGTACCAGTTAGGTGTGTTGCACATCATGCACATCTATAGATTACACACCATCTAGAGGATGTGGATTCTACTACAATTTAAATGATGGACGAGGTGACGACTTCCATCGAGGGTTTCCAGACCCAAACACTACTTGAGTTCCCATTTGTCTTCCAGTCAGAATTTGAGCCATTATCGCATTTTTCAGTTCAGGAGTCTTAGATACCAGATTTGGTGGTATTCCAAGAAATGGAGGAGGAGACCACACTGTTTCAGTCCTCATTCCATCCATTTCAGTTTACATGGCCAGATCAGTCAGCTTCTCCTCTTTAGAGGATTTTCTCAATTTCAGGTGAATATCTTGATCCATCCCAGCAGATAGATCTCGATGAGGGACATTACTTTGAGATGCCATATATAGTTAGTCCCATCTTTGAGCCTTGTGTCCTCCCGTTTGACAAGATTGATACGTTTTTGGAAGACCTGAGTGCCAGCATTGTTGTAGTTAATGAATTAGATTCAGAGATTTCTACCTCATATATGTTGTTGACCAGTACCGTCTCATGTTTCCAGATGGTTTAGAGACCGTTCACAATTGATTAGTCTCTTTGATGCGTGGAGTAGGTATTCGACATCAAGGCAGATTCCTAGTTTGACTCTAATTCCTTTGTGTTTACCAATGAGTTTGCATTACTCCCTGAGGGTCATCTACAGGAGGATGCCCAGTGTTCTTTGTACTCGATTTCACATCCTAAGAGTGCATCCGATTTATCAGATAACGAGACCGAGTTTTCAGCTTCTTCTGAGTTTGAGTTGTCTCTCCTCGATAACCCTCACGAGGATGAACCGATCTTTGAGAAATTCAATGATCTATCTGATCCTTCTCCATTATATGAATCAGATATCATTTTTCTTAGTGAATATCTTGATCATTACTTTCCATACCTTTTTGAGATGATGATTGATGTGGAGGATTATCTAACTGATCCTTCTTTCTCCATGCTCGATTTCTTTGGCTCCATCTTTTCACTTCATTCTGATCTTGAGCCATTGATTTCATTTGTGCTACCGAATTCTGATTTAATTTTCTCATCTATTTTACCGGTAGTAGACACCTGCCTGATTGATTATTTGGATGTCATCGTTTACTCTATTGATTCCGTTGTTGTTCTCACACCGAGACTACAACAGCAATACAATACGTGCATTACAGATGTTGTCTTGAACTTCGATACTACATTGTACTAGCCTTTGCGCCCAGCTAGGGGCATAAACTCTAGAACTTGTTGAGAGGAATCTGAACACTATCCACTTTGTATATATGTGTTTTGTCTTGATTTGTTCCTTGTTTTTTACGTTTTTGTTTTAGACCCCAGGTCTCGTTTAGGATTATTTTCACTATACATAGGATATACTTTATCCTAAGTATAGGGGGGTGTAAACACCGAGTTCATTCTGTTTCATTACTCTTGTCGTTTCCTATTATTAGGGATCTTTTACCCTAAGTATAGGGGGAGTGATGTTGTTCTTTTTGTTTTGTCTATTTCCATCTTAGTTTCTTTTGTTCTCTCGTTTTTCCCTCAACTGTTGATATTCTTTTCTATACTTAGGGATATTTTACCCTAAGTATAGGGGGGACAAGTCGAGTCGTTGATTTTGTGTACATTCTCTTCCTTGGTTTTTCCCTTTTGTACAATCTCCTATACTAAGGATTATTTGATGCTATGTATAGGGGGGATCACCAACTTCTATTCATTTTATTCTTCTTTTCTTTGAGTGGTAGCAGTATAGGATTCTTTTCACTTTTCTATACTTAGCACATGTTATGTCTACTTTTGTCGCTCTTTGATCACTATGAGAGCATAGTCTGAGCTAAGTATAGGGGGCGTCGTATATGGTGTATATATACTTTAACCATAACTTGTATTTTGATGTTAATAGTATGGATATTATTTATAAAATTAGAATAAAAATGTTTTAAAAAAATTCTTTGCAAAAATGTTTGTAAATATTTTTGTAAAAAGAATTGCAAAATTCTTTGTAAAAATGTTTGTAAAAACCTTTACAAAATTACTTTTGTACAAAGGATTTGTAAAATGTTTGTAAAAATGTTTTGTCTGTAAAATGTTTGTAAGGTATTTTTGTATCAAAATTATGTATATTGTAAAAATGTTTGTAAAATGTTTGAAAATAAAATATTTGCAAAATCCTTTTTGATTTTTTTTAAAATGATTTTTAAATAGATTGTAAAAAAATTCTAAATTATTTTTAAAATATTTTGAAAAGATTTGTAAAATGGTTAGTTATTTTTGTAAAATATTTTTCCATGTGGATTATAAATTATGGGTATAAAAATTGTTTTTGTAAACTTATAAAATCCACGTGTGTGTAAAATAAAATTCTTTTGTAAATTTAAAACTTTATATAAAATTCTTTTGAATATAAAATCATTTAATAAAAATTGTAGATAAAATCCACTTGTAAAACTTGTACATAAAACTTGTAAATATTCTTTTGTAAAATCATGTTTAAAATGTGTATAGATCTTGTATAATGTTTTTTGTATAAAAATTTGTGTAAATATGTACAAAGTTTTGCAAATGTTTGCAAACGCTTTCTTTTTTTCCTTCTTTTCCAAAGCATCTAAAAATTTGAAAAATGAAAAATTCCATAAAAAACTTGCAAAATGTTTTGAAAAACTTTTCAAAAACAGATTTTTGTATATTATTTTCTTTTCTTTAGATGAGGTGGTGGGGGGCCATAATCCTTTGACTTGGGATAGCACAGGGGTGTGTAACAACCAGTGGAAAAATCTGTACTCCTCTAGGGAGGGTGGTACATCTCAACCTAATCTAGTGGCAACGATGTCTAACGACAGGATGATGTGGGTTGCAATGAAGCTTCAAAAGAGGGATAGTCTACTGGCTCAAGAAGAAAAACTCCTTATGTACATGCTGCACATGTTGTATATATGTTAAAAAAAAGCAAAAATTCCAAAAAAAGGGCACATGCATGATTGAAAATAAAATGCCTGCCGGAGTGTATATAGTGAATAAGCAAAGCTTATGTGATTCATTATCTGATCTCATGGAAGATTGTAGTTGGAGACTTTGCTACACTTGTCAAGCTCCGAGGGATAAGTGGCTACACTAGCCATGATACATTCTCTTCTTTCACCTCTCTTCTTGAGCCGGTTGTACTTGAACTTAGAAGGGATTACCCCGTTTCTCGAGGAAAGATTTGCTAGACCGGGGGACTAGAGTTACCTTTTTTAAGGGAGGTTGTTTCTTTGCCACTTTTGAGGTGGGGAGCTATATTCCAGATACACTGTACAAGTATATATCATAGTCATAAGAGTTTGCATATGTAGACTTGTTTTGACCTGACTGTTGAGGTAACCTGACCATAGAATAGTGGAACTTCAAGGCTATTGAGTCTTAAACCCATTTCCCAATAAGTTTTTGCCAAACTAATAATCCAAAGGTCTGACCGGGCGTCATACTCCAATTTTATAAAGATAAGTTTAATAGTCAACATTGTTCTAAATTCTTTACTTTTTCATTTATTTTTTTTCACTTATTCTTCAAATAAGTGTTTGCTAAGGTAAAGTATATGGGAATGATGAATTCACGATTCATCGTCTTTATTCTTTTAGTATAGCCTAAATTTCTTAGCTAAACAATTGTAAATAGGCACTAAAATCAATGAATTATCATTATACATGTATTTATTAATATTCATGTTTAACACTTATTTATACTAAAATAAACCAATAGGAAAGAAAGGAAAAAAATAAGAAATAAGAGAAAGATGTATTTATGCAATAAATAGAGACTAAACCGAACGATGAGAAAAGGTCAAGCATTGACATGATCGATAAGGAACAAAGTAGAGGGAGATAGGGTCTTTATTTATCATTATTGATGAAATCTAGAAAATCTTGTAAAAAATATTTAATATTTACTCTGCTTCATTCTATATATATGGCTATCACCATTCATTCTGTATAAACCTTGTATTATTTTATTCATCAATAAAAAGATCTCAAAATAATTTATTTCCTTAATAAAACTTGTAAATAAAAATATGTTCTAAATAATAAAAATAATTGCAAAATTAATTTGTTTATAAATTTAAAATAATAACCATCATTAAAAGTTGTAAAACGTCTATTGAAAGATCAATACCGGCTCCATATGAACTCAAATTCATTCAAAATCACTTTTATTGTGCTCTAAATTTAATTATATTTATAATGAACGTGGTTTCATTATTTTTGGAATTATGGTTTAAAAGACAACTTTTTGAGTGGTTTTGTACAATTGTACAGTACCTTTAAATTTATTTATTTATTCTTATTCTTGTATATTTATTGTGTATATTGTATTTTAAATACTTGTATATACTAGTTATATGAAATAAAAATCATAAAATACAAAATAAACTAAAAATAAAATAAAGTGTTCATTGTATAACAACACCAATTATGTATATATTATACAAAGTTCTATTTACTTGACATCGGTATTTAACTTATAAAAATCCAATAAAAATATATTTATGCACTCTAAATTATGTTGTACATAAGTAAAATATAAAATTTAATGTTTTTTTAAAAAATAATAACATAAATAAATAAATATATATTGTATAGATGTTTAATATACTTGTAAATATTGGGTTTCTTTGTAAATAACCAACCGAATTAATTTATTTTATTTATTTAAAATCATTTAAAAATAGAATATTAATTTATGAACATTTTCTCTTTTAATACCTTTTCATTTTAAAATCATTTGCTAATTTATTTCTATTTATATGTATTTATTTTCCTTATTTTGTTGTTTAGCCTTTTTTGTCTGTATCCTCCAGCTCTTCTGATTGGTCCCCCTCGATTTTGTTGATCGAGGTCAACTGGACCCCCCCCCCACTTTTCCTTTGGATCGGGTCTGACTTGCATTTCTCCCGGTTTTCTCAACCTGATCCGATCGACTTTTCCTTTGATTAAATGCACCGATTGGAACGCACGGATCCTTAATTCATTCCCGACACTAATCTCCCTAAATCACACCTCGATTTTTGTGCTAATGGTAGATCCTTCTTGAACCTTCTCCACATATTTAAGCTCTTGGGAGCCCGTTTTCATCGCACCTTTTGGTCGCTCCTCCTTCGTCGATGAACTCCATCATCTCCTCTTGTGAGTGACAATGCATGAGGGACGTTGAATGCGAGGTTTTGGAGTTGAGTTAGTCCTAGGTTCGGTAGATTCAACGCCTTGCTCCTCCGCGAATTGCTTAACCTCTTGTGCTATCGAGCCATCAAGGCCATGACCCCAAAGGTTCCTGACCTCCAGCCCAGAAGGCATCCTTCACCAGGTAGATTAGATTCTTAGTTTTTCTGGTTATTTTTATTAGCTTTTTAGGATTGTAGTAGACCGCCATTTCCAATTTCCCTCAATAGGAACTATGTTTCCAAGTTTCGAGCTTTTGTCCACCTTCATCATGCCTCCCTCCACCTTCTCCACCCATCCATTTGCCCCGAGTCTACCGGAGTCGAGCCACCGGGGCTCCATCTCCTCCGCTTTGTCGGAGACCCACATAGCGATGCACCACCATCCCTTTTCAATGTTTAAGGGGTCGACACACTTTTCCCTCGACCCAATGTGTTTCTTGTGCAGGAAATGGAGGAAAGGACCTCATCTGGAGGTGCTATTGAAGAGAGGAACACTACCCAGGTTGCTCTAGGCCGCCATGCCTCTCCAGGACCTTTCCCTTGGTCTTGGACCCTTCTGAGAGCCTCCACCGCTGCGAACCACCAACAATGACCTTTCGCCCATCTACGTAGCTCACGGGAATGTCAGGATCGCACGTATTCATTATTCGAAGGTCGCTCCTCACCGCTTTTTGATCCACTAAGAAACCCTAGGAAAGTAACAGGATCCCGTGGAGCTCTATGGTGGTCGATTTGGTGACTGATTAAGTAGACGCTTTTTCATGGTTGGAGGTCTCTACCACATTCAACCTCCTCTGCCTCCCGCAGCCGGGTTGAGGCCACGACCTCATCATTCACTTCCCCGTTCTCCTTTGTACAATCCTAGATCATCATGTACCCTTTCATTCCTTTTCTTTTTGTCGTTTGTTTCGATCATCACATCGTCACCACCGTCCGCCATCGATGGTCGGAGCTCTATTGCGTTCACTTATCCGCATCGATTTGCTGGTCACATCATTGCCCACCTTCTGGCCCAACTTGATCATCCCTAAGATTGATCATTGGATTGATTTTAGCTCTCGACCTCCTTCCCTCATCTACGCCGGTGGTCCAATCCATTTCCATGTCACTTCTCTTGTTGTTTATGCAAAATAACTCTGGCCAGAGTTTCACCTCTGTACCCTACATCCCCTTGTAGGTTCAAGTGTGCACGGGAGCACCATTTCAACCCTCGACTGACCCAGCTGAGCAGTTCCCGGTGCAACACAATTCAGACCTTCATCAAGCCGCTCAACGGGTCATGGAGGGCCCAATTCGACGCAGACCACTTCAAGCGATGTGTTGTACCTCTCAACCGGGCGATCAGGCCAGATCAACACAAGCCATTTTCAATTGAAGTTCATCTGACAGGACCTTCATATCCATTCTTTCAGACCCATCACCAACTATAAGATGGAGACCAACGCCCCCGATTTGATCTTAGCCATCCATCAGGGCCCACATCTTGGTGCTCAGATTGAATCAAGGGTTGATTAGAACCGCATGTCAGCGCCCACCTTCTGAGCCGTTAGATCCATACCTGCGTTTGAGGAAATTTACATCGTATATCACCGCCTTTTCATTTTCCCGTCAGATCTTTTCAACATTAATTAAAGCCATACATCAGAGTCGTCATGTGCTCCCCACGTGCCTACATGGGTATATTTCGCTTTTTACCTGGTTGTTCCCGCTAAAGTCCAATAAATGTAAAATTTAGTTACAAACATTTATAATAAGGACCGTGTGTTTTCCATATTTGCACTTTAGTCCTTCTGAACCGCATTCACGTGCCCGTACACGTGCTTTTCTGGGTTATTTGCTTGTCTCATCCAGAAGTTTCATTTTTTTAATGAAATCGAAATAACTTTTGGGAAATTTTATTTATGTCCATGTGGGTGTTGATTCACGTGCCTTGCATGTTTTTGTTGGACTTTTTGCATTGTAGGCCCTAGTGCTTTTATTTTTTCTTATTAATTGGCGCCAAAACTTTAAGTAATTGCTATTTGGTCGTACTTTTTCCAGCATTTTTTTGTTTACATTTGATGAAATAAATATCAAATTAATTTGAAAATTCCCTAAAATTTCATAGTACCATCTGTTAGTATCTTTTGTTTGTGGTAATTTTTATTTATCATTTTTTGTTTATACTAAATTATTAAAAATTCAGAAACTCACAAAAAACCCTATTTACTTTTGAAAATTCTTAAAAATTTAAGAAAACCTTTAAAAATTCTAAAAAATTAGATTAGCTATATTTTTATTATTTGAATTATATCAAATTTTCACTTTTATATCTGTTATAAAACTCTAAAAATTTCCAAAACCCTAAAAACACCATAAAAATCATATAAAATCTTTTAAAAACCTAAAATTGTGTTCTTGGGCTCTGTTTTTAGATATTCACTTATACATTTTGATAAATTGACAACTAGGAGTTTTGACCTATTTTTTATTTTAAATGTGAAAAATATTATTGGTTGTTCAACATTTTTGTTTTTCTTTGATTTTGATTTTTATAAAATTCAAAAAAACTATAAAAATCTTATAAAACTCAACAAAAATAGTCTACATGTTTTCTTTAAAAAAATATTTCATTTTTTTGATTATTTTTTACCATATTTGAAAAAAAATCCAAAAAGAGTGTTTGTGTGCCTTTTATTTATTTTGTTTTATTTTTTTTTTAAAATATAAAAATTTACAAAATTAAAAATCATAAAAAAATAAAAATCAGAAAACTTAAAAGAAGACATATAAAAATTCAAAACTCATACAGTATTTAAAAAGATAAAAATCCATAAAAATCTAAGAGTGATTTGCTTTAATTTTCCTTATTTTTAGTCTTTGATTGTTCATTGATTGAATTACCCTTGTTTAAATAACAATTGCCTACTCATCCTTGGGAGTTATACCGAATTAATAGATAATTGCTTATACAACTTTCCTTTACTTGCTTAATTCGTTTTGTGGTTGAATAATTTTCTTGATTTCTAGTCAGATTTCTAGGGTGACAATGACCCTATTAATTGGTTAATTTCATTACTTAACCTCATTCATCTGGTTTGTCGTCACTTGCCATCTCGAGATCAAAGAGGAGATTGACAATGGAGGAATGATACAGAGGTCAAAGTTTACTAAAAGGAGTGTGAAACAGTAGAACGATTCAAAAGCGAACGGGGATCAAATGAGGAATAAAAGAAGTGGAAAATGAGAATTAAAATTTGCACAAGTGTGGAGGACTTTGGTCTTGGACCTTAATCAAATAAAACTAACACCAAACAAGTTTTGAATTGACCAACACAACCCAAGTGAAGCCATGAGAGTTCGACTATTTTTATCTTTTCAAATTTTTGGTTGCATTGTAGGTAAGTCTTTTAACAAGTCCTTAAGTACTCTATCCCTATAAGAGTGTGTACTGTCGGGAAAGTACAACTTACTTCTTCCACCTCATTTATAACATGTGGTTTGTGCACTTTCAATCCTTGGTCTCGTGCTTCGGGGGCTACTCATCCAAAGAAATAGCGAGAGTAATCCAATAGGCAAAACTGATACTTCCCTCATAATCGAGGTACTCAGCCACATGACAATGGGACAAACACCCTCATTAAGGTGTGGCCTATGCTCAACATTTTGTACCAAGTAGGATGTTCCATGCAAGATGGGAACACCATCATCTACAAGGCCCTACTTGACCACATACGATAGAAGCACAATTACTTAACCACACCAAATGATAACCAAGCATGCCACAGATAGAATTTTGAGTTCTAATCCTTAGGGGTCGTGCCTCGCTGAATCTGGAGTTTATCTGAAAGCAATGAGGTCTTTACGAATCCAAGGTAAGGATGACCATTATTGATTTTAATTAAGGTCAAATTTTATTTAGTAGTCCTCTAGTTTTAGAATTTTTGGGTATTTTCAAAGCAATCTACCTAATGATTTTTTATATTTTCTTTTCAGTTCTAAATGTGATATAAAACAAGGGGAGAGAATAGAAAGTAATGTAAGTGGATATGAAAGTGGAAATTTCACTATCATATCAAATGATTCATGCAAAGTAAGAAGACTCACATTGCTTCCTAACACTCTCCATACGAGATGCAAGGCAGAGTTGAAATATTTACACTATATGGTGATATGCAAGAAATACAAGCGTCCTAAACAAAACTTGTTGTTATCGGGAAGAACAAGATGCAACCTACTAAAAAGATGATCCTAAGTGTCCGGTCTTGGGGACTCCTCGATGCCCACCACAACGGGTTCTGCAAGTGCTGTATGGAGTCCCTCACGACACGTGGTTCCAAATTCAAGTAATTTGTAATTAGTTTTTGACTAAGTCCGAATGTATATCACTATAGGTACATGCTTCTATTAGGTGTTTGGACTTAGCTATCGTGTCAAGGAAGCCTAAATCTAGTTGCTTAAATAACATAAAACAAATGAAAATAAATGCAGGAAGCTCAAAACATGAGAAACAAAGTAAAATAAAGGTGAGAAAATATGAAAAACCACAACGAGGCCCCAAGGTGAACAATCACCCAAGCAATGGACCTTGTTGGTGTTATAGTGTCCAAGTCCAAAATTATTAAAAATAATTATACAAAAATAAATAAAGTACTCTCCTCACAAAATAAACAAAAAATTATAAGGGAGATGTTATGCTCCTCTCCCTCTACTCCTCCCTCTTGGTCTCTTCTAGTTGACTCACAGGAGGTAGAGTCAATGTCCTCGTCGCTCAGGTGTGTCAAACTCCTAAGAGATGACTTTCTCCACGTGGTCCCTCGCAAGATAGACAAACAACGAAAAATGGGTCAGTGATAGATGGAATAATAATAAAAAATAGAGAGCAAAAAGAAGAGAAATAATATGCACAATACTATACACGAAGCTACGTTATCCGTTGCTCCCCGACAATGGCACCATTTCTTCAGTCTAGAAATACCAAGGAGAGAGTTATATGCTCCACATAAGGCAAGAGTGAAGTTGTGGAATGACTCTTCACGAAGATCTCTAGGCTATGCAACAATCAACTGGCACAATGACGAAGTAAAGCAATCAATAAGGATGTATGTGAATCAAAATTTATTATACCATACCAAACAAGTATGTATAGCGGACAAGCAAGTAGGGATCGAAGAGAAGTGGCACATGACATAGCAGGTATTATTTCAATGAATAAATAAAGCAAGTGTATACGAGTATGCACAAAATCACTCAATGTGAATGTGGGTTTTAGTTAAATGAAATTTTATTTATTTATTTTTAATTTTCTTGATTTTTAATTACTTTTTTAATTTGATAATATAATTGATATATAAAGGGATATATATAAAGGAGTAATAACGAATATATGTATTATAAATACCATGTAGTATAATATATATAAACAATATGTAAAAACCAGAAAATAATCAGAGAGAACAATCCTTTTTTAAAAGGTTTTACAATAATTATAAGTTATTTATAATAGTTGATAATGATATAAATTATATATAATGACATATATAGATATATGTAGGCTATATAGGGTATACTATATATAAATATAGATAAATAGAGTAAAAAATAACAAATAAAATTCATTTACGTTTTTCAAATATTTTTCTGTTTTCATGGATTTTTGGGGAGGTTTTGAATTTTTTGTATTTTTAAAATAAGAAAAGGACAAAACATGGAATGTTTAAATAGTCAGAATTGATATGTGATCTAAAAATAGGAAATGATCTCAAAATATCTCAAATTTTTTTTAATAGATAGATAATACAATATTAGAACATAAACTAATATTTTTGGATTTCCCAAAAATATTTTGCAAAATTTATAGGGTTAGCAAGGGTTTGCTAATTTTTAGAGTTCTTTTTGATATTTTTTGTGAATTTTGTTCTATGGCTAAAAATAGAGTAATAAATTGTAAGTATTTTTTGGAATTTTTCAAAAATTTTTTATATTTTTTTATATTTTAATTCAAATGGGGAATAAAATAGCTCTTAATAATTTTTAATAAATACTAATTTCATGCAAAGGTCAAATAAAAAAAATAGCAGCATCAGTAACCAATCATGTGCAAACATCAATTTTTTGATGAGTTTTAGAGTACATGTTCTATTTTAAATAAAATAAATGGAAAAATAAAAACAAATCAAGCTAACAGTGTCTAATTCGTAATTAAAATAATAGGTAGGGAAACATGTGCAAAATATCCCAAAAGTTTATACTTAAATTTTACTTTTTAGGTCTTAATAAAAATTTAAGTAACAGGGGTCTGTGAAGTTGCCTGCAAATGTCCCCTCTCGTGGGGGTCCAAGTGATGTGACATAGCACTAGAATAATGTACAAAATCAATAAGTAACAGGGGCATACATTCAAAATGTCCTAAAAGTTTTAAACATACTTAAATAATTACATGATGAATTATAAAATACAAAGCAACAGAGGGTTGGTTTGCAATTTTTACCACTTATCGTCTCTTCATCCAACCATCGTCCTTTTGACGTGTTTATGATCCAACGCACTTCGTCACACACTCCCTCAAAGAGAACATGCGACCTAGATTAAATTTGGGTCACATTCTTGATCTAATGACCTAAGAAGGGTTTGGAATAACAACATAAGAACAAGCCAACGATGAACTTCGATCCTCTAGATCACCTTACTCTGATGTCCTCCTCTCGATCCGATAGTAGCTATAGGTCGTTGATGCTACTCGGCGTGTAGGTGATTCCTTCAAAATGGTCGAAGAAGCCTTAAGAGATAGAATAGTTCCAGATGACCTAGAGCAGCTTCAGGTCCTCTAGGTTGTTCCAGATGGCTCTTCAAGTCCCGTATCCTGTTCCAAAAGGGTCTTGGGTTCGAGGGCTTATATTTGACAAAGGGGTCAGTCAACAATCGGTGTGGGGCAGAATGGAGGTATAGCTCAGACAAAGGGTGGCGTACATGAGCGCGTCTCCCGGATTCACGATGAATCTGGGGGGGACAAGTGGTGGATTTGATGGAGAATGTGATTGGGATAGAGATGAGGTGGAAATAAGAGTGGGTCACGGTCGAGGGATAATGAATTTACCTAGAGATCAAGATTTAGGGGAATTGGGGATTTCTAAAATTAAACATTAAGATGCGATTAAACTAGAAATCAAAAGATGGAAACAAAATTAGCACTTGAGATATACCTAGAGATCTGAAATAATGGGCCTCAAGTCGACCATAGGCCGACGATGCTAAACCAACCGGTGGTTCTCGGCGATGGGGTTAAATCTCCTCCTCTTTGACCTCACCTCGTTGCAAATCAACAACTTCTTCTTGCTGTCACAGAGGCAAAACTACCTGGACCAATCTGAGTGGCTAAAGACAAATGAAAAGGGATCAAATTCAAATAGAGCTCAGAGAATTTTATTTATAGGCTGAATTAGTGGGGTTCTTTGGTCGAGGATTCTAGTCGAATCAAGGACGGTCGATTGGATCTTTTGCCATGGCGTGATTTAGGGATGTTTAAAATCTTTAATTCAAGTGGCACGCCATGGAAGATCATAAAGATCTCGAGTGGATAATTAGGCGAAAATTAAGGGTTCTGACAAATCACAGTTTGTGGAAGAGAGGGGCGAGTTGACTGAGGTCAACTGGTGGAGATTTTTGATTGGTCCACGTGGACCGACTAGGAAATTCCCAGAAGGAATGAAAATAGTAAATGAATCAATTAATTTTTTATTAAAACATGAAATATGTTTGTATTTTATTGTAGTATTTTATACATATATTTATTTTATTTTATGAGGCCTTTTATTACGTGCTAATATTCACATGTATAATTGTATGTATATTTTCCTATATATATTATGTATTTTATTTTTTGTATTCCTTATTTTATTATTTTTTATAGGTATTTTATCTATTTATAACTTATTTAAATATACATAAATTTTCGGTATTTTTCAAAGGTCATTTGTACACTTAAAGAAATATATGTATTTATTATATATGTATTTGTATAGGTAATTTATCTATGTATATTAGTATACTATTTTATTTCATTAACTTTTTCATGGTTTTATTTTATTTTAATTATTTAAATATAATTTAAATAATACATACAAAACTATAAATATATAAAATTATAAATATATAAAATCTTGAAAATCATAAAGAATAAATAAAATGAATATTTTATTTAAGTATACTACATAATAGGGGTCGAAAACCTAACTTTTGCATCTTAACTCCAAATAAATGAAACCACCTTCACTAAATAGATAATTAAAAGTTATATGTGATTGAAGGTGATTTTCATGAATTTTGAGTTCATATGACGGAAAAACATGTCTGTGAAGTTGGGATTTTGGATTTTTATTCTGAGTATAGAAATCACAATATGCATTATTTTTGTGAAATAAATTTTGTAATTTTGTATATATTTTTATCTACAACTTTCATGTTAAAAACTGTTGATTTGTTATATAAATAATATAGAATAAAATATGTCTCAAAATTAAGTTATTTGGCAAAATAAACTGGGATTTTTATTGTTGTTTTTTGCTCTTATCTCCCCCTACTTTTGTTCTAGGTCGACCAAGTCAATTCTTGACTTAGTCTCGGGGTTTAGGGTCATTTAATAACTTTTGTGTTTCACTTCTTTTCTTCATTTATTCTTTTATTTTTTAGTCTCGGGGTTTAGGGTCATTTAATAACTTTTGTGTTTCATTTCTTTTCTTCATTTATTCTTTTATTTTGGCAATAAATACAATATGATATACATAAATAAAGAATGTTATTTCATACAAATTAATGCTATATACATGAATTTAGCTTGGTATTTTAGGCCAAAATGAAAGAATAAAGGTGATGAAATGGACATTCATCAGTTATTTGTTGAGCTTGCTCCACGGTTACTTCAGAAACAGTGTTGGTAGATGGTTGATCTACTAATTTAAATGACATGTTGTCCACCTCTATCACTCCTTGCTCTAAACAAAAAAAACCGAACATATCTATAATGAACTCCTCGTGTTCGGACTGGCTTGAAACTTCTTCAAATACGTTGCTCAGTGACTCGAAATCTGATTTGGTCTCCCAATCAACAAGGAAGCATGGACTGATTGTGCTATCCAGTTCCTCCTATGAAGAGAGGATTTCCTACGTGAAGGTATCATTCAAAGAGATTTGTTAATCGCTGATATTGATGATGTCACAGTCCCGATTTACTAATTCTGGCTTCCCTCCTTCAGACGTGGTTTTCATCTTATTGATCGTATCCATAGTAACTTTGTCAGAACTGGAGTGGAATGTGATCTTCCCAGACCCGTAGTCAACAACTACCTCTGTTGTGTGAAGGAACTGTAGTCCTGGAATAATGTGGGTCTAGAGTAATAGTACATGTGAGTCCATATCTAGGACTACAAAATCAATAGGAAATTTCTTGTCCTGCATGATAACGATAACATCATCCAACATACCTATGGGCTACTTTACAAATCAATTTGCGAACTGTAGGAACGTTCTTGCTTGGTTAAGCGGTCCAAGCCCAAGTTCTTGCAAAAGTGAGGAGTGCATGAGATTTATTGAAGACCCACTATAGAGCAGAGCCCGCTCAAATACTTGTTCGAAATCTAGAATCTGATGTTGGGCGCTCCCTTGTCTTTCTTTTTCTATGGGAGGTCATTAATTGCATTCATGATGGCCATGATCAAAATGTGTTTCTCTCCTCTGCTATGCTTATTCTTGCGGTTCAGATGCTTGGAGGTACATGATTCTTTCAATCCTTTCTTGACAACTGGCATGTAGTTCATGGCCTTTATGAGTGGTATTTTCTGAATAAGATTGTCAACAATTTCAACCACCCCAGGGTCGAACAATGCATTTTTTGAATTTTTTTGCAGTTTTCATTGCTGTAGGAAATAGAATTCCATATAAGAAAATCCAGTGTTCTTAATTATAGACTTATTTATAGATGATTGGACAACAGATGGATCATCATGCAAAACAAGTAAAAATTTATGCACATGAGCTCGGGCTTCGTCAGATTGCTCTGGATCAGCTGCTGGTGGTGCTGGCTCCTCCATTATTATCAGTCCTTCTTGGCTTCGACTCTTCCTTTCTTTTTGTCAATTTTCTTTCTGCTAATTATTCGGGAAATTTTCTCTTGATGGTGGTGGTGGATGGTGGCTGGTGCTTCTCCTTCATCATCTTCTTCCTCACTTGGCACTGCTGCTAGACCAGCTAATGTATAAGATGACTCTCCACATGTCGTTTTCTTCTTCCCTTTGGTGGTGGAAGATGAATGCAAAGTTCAGCCGCCCCTAAGAGTCACTGCATGAGAAAAGCGTAATCTGAAATATATGACTCTGAGGGACCAGTTGAAACATCACAAACTACCGAGTATTTGTGCTGAAAATTATTAGGGTCCGCCTAAACCTGCGCTAGAATGGGCATCTTGGTGACAGATGAATCTCCGTTTCATCTCCTTTATTCTTTCATTTCGCCCTTTAAAACTTAGTCAAATGCATGTTAATAACATTATTTTGCATGAACTTACATTCATAATTTATTGTATAAATATTGTATAAAATGTTGTAATTAATGCCAAAATGAAAGAATAAAGAAAAGAAAAAGAAATAAAATGCCAAAGGTATTTTATGACCGTGAACCCTGAGACATAGGTATCAAGTTGACTAGGTCAACAAGGAATAAAGTAAGGGGAGATAAGGGTCAGATACACAATAAAAACTCTAAATTTATTTCTTTAATAATTCATTTTTAGGAACTATTTTGTTCTTTATTATTTATACCTCAAATAAATAAACTTTTGTAGATAAAAATACATAGAAAAATAGAAAATTGATTTCACAAAAAATATACAATGTTAATTCTACAATCAGAATAAAAAGCTAAAGCCCAAGCTTCCCAGGCTCATATATTCTCCATATGAATCAAAATGCATCAAAATAACCTTCAATGGTTTATAAATTTTTATTAGATATTTAATGAAGGTGGTTTCATTTAATTTGGAGTTAAGATGCAAAAGTTAGGTTTTGGAGCGTTATTGTAAATGTACCTGAATAAAATATCCATTTTATTAAATCTTTATACTTTTCATTATTTTATATTTATGTAATTTTGTAAATATTATTTTCATTATATGTACATAATTAGAACGTAATAAAAAACCATTAAAAATAAATTAAAATAAATAAGTGTATAAAATATATAGATGAATTACTTATACCTATGTTATAAATATGTCTATTTATATAAGTGCACAAATAACTTCCAAAATTACAATAAAAATATATTTGTGTATATATATAAGTTATATATATAGTGTACAAATAAAAAATAGAAAATAAAAATAAAATACACATTATAGAGGTAAACATACCTATGATTTTACATGCAATTAATAAATTATAATAAATGACCCTGTAAAAATAAATAAAAATAGGAATTAAATACTATATAAAATTAGAAGTACTTTTCATTTTATAACTGAAATTAATATAATAGTTTATTATTTATTATTCAATTTATAAAATAATCTTTCCTCAGTACTTTCTAGTTGGTCTATGTGGACCAACAATATAACTCTGTTTGTTGACCCCAGTCAACTCACCCTTTGGCATCTCTGACTCATGTCGGAACTCAACCCTCATGCTTCTCTCCATTTTCCCACCTTGAGCATTGAACACATACTGTAGATGAGATCTCCATGACTCACGCCTGATACTTAGATCAAATCGATCTCCTCCATATTGTCCTTGAATCAATTCTCAATATCCGACATATCAGTCTATAAATATATCCCTCTGTTCACCTTCCTTAATCCAGTCCCTTTTTAAGCCCTAATTCCCTCTACCCTCGGTCGAGAGTGACACCTGGTGACAGCAGGCGATCCCCTGCGGTGCTAGAGCGGTGAGAGGAGGCGATCCATGATGGTGCTCTAGCATCGTCCTGCTCCTTGGCGTCAAACCCAAGTTCAAAATGTGACCTCTCTATTTCTAGGGTTATTTAGTTACTGTCTTTCAATTTCGAATTCTAGTTTAAATTTAATTATTATTTTAGCTTAGATTTGGTCAATTAACTTCGCCGGAGCTTTAGATCTCTGACGAACTCTATCTTGCTGTCTACACCCTGTTCCAACCATCTAATTGCCTCAACACTTAGACCCATCGCTTCTCCATCTATTCAATCTGTTTGGACATCCAGATCAACCGTCGATCTGAAGATCGAGGTGAGGGCGAACAACGGAGGGGGAGAAGGGGAGGCACGTGGGTTGGCGCAGAAGGAGGCTGGCGAGTGCGAGGAAGGTGCGGAGAGAGGGTGGCAGAGGAGGTGGGCTTGGAGAAGGGAAAGGCGGCGGCGTGAAGAAGTAGGGTTTGGGGGAGGAGAAGAGACGCATAGGGGTATAGAGAAAGGGGGCTGCAGGAACGAGAAAGGGGAGAGAGAGAGAAGAATAAGTGAGGAAAAATAACTTCATTCAAAACTAAAAACCCAACCTAGCTAATGGGGTGCCTTTATAGAGGCCAAATCCCCCCAAACAAGCAACAACCTAACTATAAATAGGAAAAGAAAAACAGAAAAGAAAAGATAAGGCCTTGTATAATGAGCCTTTTACATAGAAAAATAAATAAAACAAATGTTCGACTAAAATAAAGTAATCATGTAGCATCAGGCTGCATCAACTCCCCCCTGCTGAGAAGAATCTCGCTCCGTCGAGATGGCATCATAGTAGTTCTGAAGTATATCAGGGCGGAGTTGTTGAAGTTCATCCTCGTCAATCCAGGTGCAATCGGTCAGAGGTCATCCCTTCCATTTGTCTAGATAGCGTCGGAAGAGACCACATCTAGTCGTCATATCTTGGATGTCGGCAATATCTTTAATCTGATCGGCATCAGTCACGGCCGGTGGTGGGCGCGTATCATCAGCGGGAACTACTGGCGTGGTGGCATCTATCAATTCATCTCCGTTATATAAGAAGAGATCTGATACATTAAAGACTGGCGATGTCTGGATGTCTGGTGGTAGATCAAGTAAGTAAGCATTGGACCCAATCTTCTTGAGGATTCGGAATGGACCAATCTTTCGGGCACTCAATTTTTGGTGGACTCTCAAAGGAAACCTCTCTTTTTTAGGTGGACCATCACTAATTCTCCAACTCTGAACTCGCTCTCTCTATGGTGGAGGTTGGCTTGGGCTTGGTATTTCTGGGTCATGGTTTGGATTTTGGCTCGGATTTCAGTATGGATATTGGTTAGATGTTCGACCAGGTCCTCAACAGCTGCACTACTTCTCCATTGCATGGTTGTGGGTGTTAGGTCTAGAAATTGGGTAAGTGCAAAGCCATACACACTATCAAATGGCGAT
This sequence comes from Ottelia alismoides, assembly GCA_037367405.1. Taxonomy (NCBI): domain Eukaryota; kingdom Viridiplantae; phylum Streptophyta; class Magnoliopsida; order Alismatales; family Hydrocharitaceae; genus Ottelia; species Ottelia alismoides. The sequence continues at coordinate 620,190 of JAZKJV010007777.1, read as the reverse complement.
TTTCCGGTGGACCTATTAGTGGAACTGTTATACGCGAATTCAACTTGGGGAAGAATTAGATCCCATTTGGACTGAGAGTCCTCTGCAAGACATCGCAATAAATTCCCTAAAGATCTATTAACTACTTCAGTTTGCCCATCTGTTTGTGGATGATAAGCAATGCTGTATTGCAAACGGGTACCAAGACGTGACCAAAGCGTGCGCCAAAGATGACTCAAAAACCTGGTATCACGATCCGAAGTGAAAGAACGAGGAACACCATGCAATCGAACAACATCACGAAAAAATAAATCAGCGACATGAGATGCATCTGAGGTTTTTTTTACAAGAAATGAAGTGCGCCATTTTCGAAAATCTGTCCACAACCACAAAAATAGAGTCAACTTTCCGTATCGTGAGGGGTAGGCCTAGCACAAAATCCATAGTGATGTCTTCCCAGGGTCGCAGAGGAATCAGCAGAGGTGTATACAACCCAGTGTTCTGCTTATGGCCTTTGAATCTCTGACATGTTTGGCATTTTTGCACAAATTTTGTAACGTCCTTTCGTAATTGCGGCCAATGAAATCGCTCTTGGAGAAGAGTCAAGGTCTTGCCCCTTCCAAAGTGTCCAGCTAAACCACCGTTATGCAGTTCGGAAATTAACTTCTCGCGGAGGGAGGTGACAGTGATGCACAGTCGGTGGGCTTTGAACAGGAACCCCTCATGAAGGACATAAGTGGCTGTCAGATGCTACCCAGTATCAACACATTTGCAGAAGCTTGTCCAAAGTCAGGATCAGTGGGGTAGAGATACTCGAGTGTGTCAAATCATGTTGTGCTGACGGTCATGGTGGTCGGGGCATGTGTTCGTCGGCTTAACGCGTCAGCCACGCGATTTAGGGTTGCCGCCTTGTGCTTGAGATGGAACGTGTATTCTTGGAGGAAACTAACCTATTTTGCATGACACTTGTTAAGGGTTTTCTGTGAGCTCAGGTATCTTAAGGCTTCATGATTCGAGTTAAGGACAAATTCACGCTGGATTAGATAATGTCTCCAATGCTTGAGAGCTTGTACCACAGCATAGAATTTGACATCATATGTAGAGTACCGTGATCGAGCTTCGTTCAACTTTTCACTGTAGAATGCTACATGCTGTCCTTGTTGACTCAGGACGGCACCAATCCCGACATGTGAGGCATCACAATCGACTACGAAAACCTTGGTGAAGTCAGGTAGTGCCAAGACAGGGGCATGGGTCAATTGATGTTTTAGCTTTTGAAAGCTGGTTTCTGCTTCAAGAGACCAAGAGGGTGCACCTTTTCACGTGCAATCTACCAACGGAGCCGCACAAGTGCTAAAGTTCCGGATGAAGCGCCGGTAGAAAGAAGCCAATCTCAGAAAGCTGCGAATCTCAGTGAGGGTTTTGGGCACGGGCCAGCTCAGAATGGCCTGAATCTTGGAGGAGTCAACTTTAAGTCCATCGTCAGTGACAATGTATCCCAGGAAGAGGACTGTGTCAGACATGAAGGAGCATTTCTTAAGGTGGACATACAATTATTGGGCTCTCAAAGTTTCCAAGACTTCTTTTAAGTGGGATAAGTGATCGTCTTTGGTCAAGCTGTAGATCAATATGTCATCAAAGTACACAACCACAAACTTACCGATGAAGGGTCGCAGGACATGATTCATGGTTCGCATAAATGTGCTGGGTGCATTAGACAGGCCGAAGGGCATTACTGTCCATTCATAAAGGCCCTCTTTGGTCTTAAAAGCAGTCTTCCACTCGTCTCCAGGTCGGAGGCGAATTTGATGGTACCCACTGCGAAGATCCATTTTGGAAAATAATTTGGCGCCCGATAGCATGTCGAGCATGTCATCAAGGCGTGGAATCGGAAAACGATACTTGATCGTGATCTTGTTGATAGCACGATTGTCCATGCACATCCTCCATGTGCCATCTTTTTTTGGGGTAAGCAGAGCAGGAACCGCCACGAGACTCATACTCTCTCGAACATACCCATGACGTAGAAGATCAGTAACCTGCTTGTTCATTTCTTCATGCTCACTTGGGCTCATCCGATAATGTGGTAAGTGGGGTAGGCTGGCTCCAGGGACTAGGTCAATGTGATGTTGAATGTCTCGCAATGGGGGTAGTTCTTCTTGTAACTCTTCAGGCATAATGTCAGCAAACTCCTGGATGATGGGCCTTATCTTAGGCGGGACTTTAGGTGTAGTTGTCTCTTGTTTGCTCACTTCACGTCCCATTAATGCATAAATGATGGAGCTTTCTTGAATTTCACGTTGGAATGTCTGGGTTTCCATCAACAATACGGGACCCGTAATTGAAGACTTTGACGGTGGAGTACTTTTACCAGATTGTGCGGTCGCGGCTCGAAGTGTAGCCACCTGGCGAGGGATAAGGGCTTCACGTTGTGGTCTAAGGGTCACACACACCTTGTCTATGAGAAATGAGTAAGTGTTCATTTTTCCTCTGTGCTCAGTGTCTCGATCGAACTGCCAAGGTCTCCCAAGCAGTACATGACAGACATCCATAGGGGCTACATGGCACCACACCTCATCTTTATATGAAGGTCCAATCGAGAAACTAACAAGGCTTTGACGGTGGATCGGGAGTTGAGTACCACCGCGAAACCAGACCACACTATAAGGTTTCTCGAGTGGTTGAGTTGGTAGACCCAACTTATCGACCATTTCTTGAGAAACGAAGTTCTCAACGCTTCCTCCATCAATGATCAGCGAATATCGACACCCTCCTGAGGTGCAGGTGGTTCGGAATATGCTGCGTCGCAGCCAACTATGAGCGTCGTTGGCAGCGGGTGTAAGCAAGATGTTTGTAGGTGCACTGTCAGGAGCGATAAATTCCTCATGTTCTATCACCAGTAAAGGTCCAGACACATCTCCATCCACTCCTAGAAGCTCATAGTCATCAGTTTCCGTGGTGATAGCGGTCAAAGTGCTTTGATCCTCTTCAGATGGTTCCTGTTGGTCAGGGTCAGGGTCTTCAGGGTCCTCGATAGTGCATAAATGGGCGGGTCTAGCCTTAGGGTTTGGGCAATCTGCTGCTCGATGTCCCTTTTGATAACATCAGAAACAAGTATCAGGTCCTACAACAGGTCGACTACCCAAGATGCCTGGTCCAGGGTTTCCAGTAGATGGTCAGTTGACGGCAGGAGTTCATGGTTTGGCTTGGGATTTACTTGCAACATTTGAGGGGGAAGTTACCGATTTGGAGGTCGCCATCGGGGGACCGGTGCGTGGGACAGAGTTCACAGAAAAAGGCATCCTCCTTGTCTGGACTTTAGAAAGCTTAGTCTCAGCCCGTTCAGCTTGCTTGTAAGCTTCGTCAACATCTCGACAGTTGTGGAGGTAGAGTTCATCCTGGATAACTTGGCGGAGTCCTTGCATATAGCGGGTGACTTCCTGGATAGGAGTCTCCTACAATCGATTGCGATGAATGAGGGACTGGAATCCTTCGGTGTATTCTCTCACGCTCATGGTGCCTTGTTTCCATGATTGCAGTCGCGCGTATAGATCTTGTTTGTAATCTTCAGGCACGAACTTGGTTTTCAATTTGGCTTTCATTTTGCTCCAATTACAGATTTTACCCTTTCCTTTTCGTTTGCGTTCAGATTGCAAACGGTCCCACCATAACAGAGCATGTCCCTTTAGTTTAATTGTGACAAATTGAACTTTCCGTTCGCTGGGCATAGTTTTCCAGATAAAAAAGTGTTCGACGGCTTGGAGCCAATCCAAGAAGACATCAGGGTCTCGTCCTCCGTCAAATTCCGGAACATCGAGACGGATGCCTCGATCCCATCCGTCATCGGACCTAGGATCAGGTCATGGTGGGAATTGATATCCACCAATAGGTTGTGAAGTATATCCGGAGGTGTGTGGATCTTGACTCTTGGAAGTGAAAGGGGTGTCATCTCTTGATCCTTCTTCTTCACTTTCTTGTGAATGATAATCGCTAACATGTCCGTCAGAAGTAGAAGAGCTAGAGTCGCGGGAAGTGTTACTCCATGAGTGCGGTCTCCGGCTAGTACCCCGGCCTTTGTTTGGCGTCTCAGCACTATGATTTTTATCTAGCATTTGACTATTTAGGGTGGCAATTTGTCCTCTTAGTTGTTCGAACATCCGATGCATTTGAGCATTCAAAGATTCGAGGGATAGCTCAGTGTGTGGGGTGTAGGCGGTTTTAGAGGAAGTAGGTTTGTCGGCCATGGGAATCCTAGGCTTTCTGCTCTCTTTTGTTTTGGGTATTTTGTTGTTTGTTTTTGTTTTGCTTTGTTTCTTTTATCTCTTTTTTTATGCAATGAAACAAATGGAATGCAAGCGAGATGCAGGATCGCGAGGCTCTGATACCAAATTATGCAAAAATGGAAATTCGGTGATGGTGAAAAATAAATTTTGATCGGTGGAATTATTTGGTAGAGGAAATTGGAGGGGATGAGAAGAGAAAGCTCGTCGGAGAATGAGAGATTTAAGGAAGAAGAAGCGTGAAGATCGCGTTAAGGGAGAAAGAGATGATAGAGGGAGATAGAGATAAAATCTCAATTTTTCATATATTCCGCACTGACTAAAACAATGGACCACCATCCCTTTATATAGGAGGGATGAGATTACAAAAAAAATAGAAATCAAATTCAAATTGAAACTAATTATCCTAATTTGACTCTAACCAATTAACCGACTAATTTTGAAATTCAAATCTTTAACTAACTAATTGAGATCATAGGCGATCTCGTTTATTTAATTAAAATTACGACAACTCAAATAAACGTAAATAAAAAGGTGGCCCTATATTTCTGTTCCATGCTGCATCATAGACCCTCGCCAAATCCGTCTCAACGGTTAGTTATTGTCTCAATATGTACATTTGGCAAACCATTAGGTTGATGACCTAGTCACGGTTTATACACTGATACGTTGGTGTGCATACAAGGGCATATGAGCAATACGATCTTTCAAAGAGATAATACATGTTAACTACTAACCCAGAAGACATGATTATTGGTTAATTTTCTTTGTTTCTTATGTAGTTTAGACATGATGATTCTTTGGATTATTGGCTAATTTTCTTTATTTCTTCCATTATTGTGTGGCACTCCGATTATGGTTAATGAATTATTGGAACATTTGTCTCGCACCTGGACTCGAAAAAAATAATACTTTTATGATACTTCCGCAATTTTTCCTCATGTTTCGAGAATCAGGATGTGGCATCACAAGTTATTCATTAACGAATTTGGTATTTTATCTCTATAAACTTTTTCATCTTTATTTCGGCCTAGAAATTAACATTAACATGTCAATTTCATCTTAGAGATCTTAGAGAAGGTTGTAAGATTCAAGAATGAGAATTTTCCATCTGAATATGGATTGTTTTGGAGTAGTAGGTTTTTTTTCAGGATGGATTCATGTCGATCAAAGTTGGACCAATTATTAGCTATCATTATAGAGGGAGACTCTGAATATAGGGTCTGGTGTTTTTCATATCTAAATTATTTAAGATTCCAAGTGGGCTTCGATGCATGAAGTAATAGGAACTGTCACTTATATAGAGGTAGGTGTTATGTGTAATCAGGTTTAATTAATGGGTAGAGGAATCTATCATGTCTTATCAACTTTCGTAAACCTCAATTCTAAAGTAGTTTTATGCTTGTTACTTGAGATTATTCGAATGCCAACAGCTGGAATTTTAGGACAATGAAAAATGGTAAAATATTGGTGAGAATCATTAAAATCTTTAAAACGGAAGATGGATGGCTTCCTGCAACCATTTTATCTAAACCTACTTCCAGATTTAGTTGAGACGAACAATCTGCAGCATTGCATGCAACCTACCCATCTTCATAAGAAGAATCTAACATTGTAACATCCCGGGCTTAGGTCCCCGGTCCGTTATCGAGGAAAACTGTCTCAGACAACTTGTTGGGTTTGGGCCCAGATGAACCCGTTGACAACCACTCAAAATGCTTAAGGCCAAGTTGTCAAGTAGTAATCCCCACCACTTATAAACCACACCCACACCTCGTGAGTTTTAGGTATGGCACTATGTTTAGGGTTGAGGTGTTTTAACCTCCCTCACTTATATTCGCAACGTCCTCGTTGCGACATGTCCCATCACTTATTCCCAGTGATAGTGGCGGTTGCACGCTCCGGGTAGCCATTTCCTCCAACCTCTTATAGGGGCGGCTCCACCTCTCGGGTGGCCCTTTCCACTATCAGAGAGAATTTGGCTCTGATACCATTTGTGATGTCCCAGGCTTAGGTTTCCGGACCATTATTGAGGAAAACTGACCCTGACAACTTGTTGGATTCGAGCCCAATTGGACCCGATGACAACCACCCAAAATGCTTAAGCCCAAGTTGTCAAGTAGTAATCCCCACCATTTATAAACCATACCCACACTTCGTGAGTTTTAGGTATGGCACTATGTTTGGGGTTGGGATGTTACAACCTCCCCCACTTATATTCGCAACGTCCTCGTTGCGACATGGCCCATCACTTATTCCCAGTGATAGTGGCGGCTGCACGCTCCGGGTAGCCATTTCCTCCAACCTCTTGTAGGGGCGGCTCCACCTCTGAGGTAGCCCTTTCCACTATCAGAGAGAATTTGGCTCTGATACCATTTGTAACGTCCCGGTCTTAGATCCCCGGTCCGTTATCGAGGAAAACTAGCCCTGACAACTTGTTGGGTTCGGACCCAGATGAACCCGTTGACAACCACCCACAATGCTTAAGCCCAAGTTTTCATGTAGTAATCCCACCACTTATAAACCACACCCACACTTCATGAGTTTTCGGTATGGCACTATGTTTGGGGTTGGGGTGTTACAAACATAAAAGCTTATACTCCTCGATCTTTTGATTTAGATTGTTGCACATCTTATCTCGTATATTATATGCAAGATCCTTGCATCCTCCATCATTTCCCCCTTTGTATGACAGAGTGTAAGGGTGCATTAATATCGGATAAAATCCATAATCCGATTCAATCTGGAGTTATTGGTTGGATTGGTTTGATTTTATCATTCTAATGGATCGGTTCGGATTAATTTTTTTTCAAATCTGTTATGGACTAGATCGGATCATTAGCAAAATCTGATCCGATCCAATCCATTAATCTATTAACACAAATAGACACAAAAACATGTACATACATACATGCATGCATATATAAGTACATACATACACACTCACACGTACATGCATATACACAAATACACATATATGCATGCATACGTAAATACATACATAGACAAATACACATACAAACATATAATATCTACTTACATTCATTTCGAATTTCCCATAAGGCTATAATCAATATCATTCATCTCACTTTTACCATACAATCTTGGACATGACTCCTCGTGCTACCACTCTCTTCTCTCTTGAAATCCAAATGTTAAATCTTCAAAATAATAAAATACGATTGTAACTTGTAAAGTTCTAAACCCTATTCAATTATTTCTCTCGTGGTTCCCTTTCCCAATCATTTCACTCTTCACGATGAATATTCCACCTAGTTCCCTCACCCTCATAGCCAACCCCCTCATGCACAATGTTTTCCCCTCCAGCACAACGCTATTGTTCCCTTCTTCAAGATGTCGTCACTCGTCTCGCACATTGTTGTTTCCCTCCCATGACATACCATTTGTCCTCTATATGATGTCATTCTTCTTATTTCCGTTAAAAGGAAATAGATTTTGGATAGTTTCCCGGTATGTTTATTTGTTATTATGAGCACGTTTGCTTCTTACCTTTTACTTTCCTTAGCTTGCAAATTTATATTTACTTTAATTGATAGTCTATATTTAAGTTAGTTTTGTGTGGATGCTCTATCGAGTATGAATGTTCTATGATTTTCATTTGTTATTGATATATTATATAGACTTGAATGGTGTACTTGGGAGTGGTTGAGCTTTGACATAAGATAAAAATCTAAATAGTCATGGACTTCATCATATTCGACCATAGAGATCGTATTTTTTATTTATCTAACTTATCTTTGTATCATTATTTGGTAGGGTTTAATGGGATTACCTGCGGGGAGGAGACAACTTGGCTACCCCGTCATTTTTTTCTATTTTTTAAGATATTTTCTAAAAACACCAGGAGGTATTTAGATCACTAGATGACAATATGTTCTCATTCATTTTTCGACTCAATTCAAGATTCATATCACATCCATCAAAATTGTCAAATTTTAGTGGTCTCGGAATTGTTGAAATTGACCCCTTATATATGAATGGACTATGAATGTCTGTTTTACACTAAATTTTAATGACAACATATTGTCATCTAGTAGACTAGATCTCTCCAAGTGTTTGCAGAAAATATCTTAAGAAATATAAAAAAATAAGGGTAGGGGTATCCCCCCAACAATCCCTATTTTGTAACTTGTATAATTCTCAATTGAATCGACTGTTGGAAGTTGATTGCAAAAAATATACTAATGGATCATTTATAAAAAGAAATTTAAATTCCAAATTCAATATAAACTATTAGTTTGATTGTAATGGATTAGTAGAATTCGTCAACTTTAATTTGATTATGTGATTTTTAAATATTAATTTCTTCACGTCTATTTATATCATCATCTTTTAAGTCATAATTCAAATGCTGAGGGCTACTATGCTATAAATTACAAACGTGAGATAATGGAGTATTTTTTAGCGAGAAAATGTAAGTGTAAAAAATTCGATCCAATCCAATCCAATATGTAATCTGATGGATTGGATTTGATTTAGATATTTGATGGATTGGATTAGATTCAAAAAATAAAATTCATTTTACTATTGTATTGGAACAAATTAAGCTAAAATACGATCCAATCCAATCCATGTATACTCCTAACAGAGTATGCTTCAATTGCAATAGAGAACCACTTGCGCCATAAATTCATTAACAAACTTATTATAAAGCAAAATGATTCTCAAGTTCAAAAGGAGACCAGAATTCTGCTCACCCTACATGGCATGACAAATCAGCAATCACGTAGTATATGAGGTTGCTTATTGGATGTGTTTGGCATTGGAAGTTAGTCCATCCCTTGACATTTTTGATAGGGCCTCATTGATAATTGTTACAAGATCATGAGCATTGGAACCCACGGTTATGGACCTAAATCCGTTAGTATGGAACATTTTCTTTTCCAAGTAAAATCCCCTAGTATATGAAAGAATGAAAAAGAGATTTCGTTGTTGTGGAATAAGAAGCCTTCATCAGAGCTTTTGAAGCGGAATGCATTTTTTGAGGAATATGAGTCGAAGCAACAACAAGAATATTTTGGCCACCATGCCAAATCTTGGATTAATTATCGTTGTACTCATGGCATGTCAACCTAATATAAGTTAAGGACTTACCATGTATTAGCACATTTTTTGTGACAAACCATCGAGGATCTTCTACGCATTAGGTTATTCTGTTACCATGTCGTCGGAGATCTGTCATGGATTAGTTTTTTTGATAGCAAGTTTGTGAGGACTTGTTATAAGTTCACTTTGATGTCATGTCCTTCCTCTCATCTCTCATCCAGAGCTTCACACAACTGGTGTTGGAGGCAATATGAGAGGGTACGAGTAGCGGAGGTGGAGAGAGAGGTGATGGTGGGGGAGACGTGGCAGAAGAGATACGGAGAAGACAAGGAGGGTGATGGATGAAAGAGGGTGGTGGAGTTGGATGTTGAGGAGGGGAAAGTTATTAAAAAAGAGAATATGGTTTTACCTTTGCATATGAAGGGGGCATTTCAGTCCTTTTGAACCAAAAAGTGGCGGTGTTAACTCATTGTTGATAACCATCTTTGCAAATGAGGGGGAGGGGGGGGATTTCAGTCCTTTCGATCCAAAAAGTAACTGTGTTAACTCATTGTTTTTAACCACCTTTGCATATGAAGGGGGCATTTCAGTCCTTTCGATCCAAAAATTGGCGGTGTTAACTCGTTGGTAACCAAAGACCACACTATTACCAAATTAATACATTATGTACCACATTGTTTCTTGAAAATATAGATATGACATTGAAATTGGGTGTATAGTTCAGGGATTTGGTTTAATTTACTCCTCATTTTATGACAAATCCTCCTCTCACCGTCTACCACTAGATCTACACCACCATTACCACATTCTCCTTCCTCCCACCTGCCACCACCACCGCTGCACCGCCACCTTCTCCATCCTCCGCACTGCCTCAATGCCATCACCATCATAGTCACTGCCACCACACCACCATGCTACCAACCCCTAGTGCCACCACCATTGCTATTGTGGTGCGGCACCGCTACTATGTGCCACCCTGCTCACCACCTCACTAGCACAACACTCTTGTGCCACTGCCACGCACAATTATCATGTCTTCTCTGCTCTGTCGCATGCCACCATTCGTGGCTATCCAACACCATCGCACACTAGCCGTTTGGGATGCAAACGGATAGAGATAAATCTGTATCTAATCCACCACCGTATTGATTTTATATATATTTTGAAATATGTATCTATATTTGTTGTCAAATGATATGGATATGGATACCACTTTTATATTTGTAGATATTCATATGTGTATCCATATATGTGTTATCATTTACATGTAGGTTTAGATTTATTATTAATTATATCTAACATAATTTTATACATATTTTCAACATATTTGATATAGATGTTGGGAAATAAAAATATTAAGTATAGTTATATCATTAAATTATATTTAAGTTAATTTATAGAGTATTTCTGCTATTATCCATATCTAATCGAAGTTTTTTGTATCCGTGTTTATTTTTTAAAGATATGGTAGCATAATCTCTATATCCATTAATATATAATATGTATATGTATTTGTATTTAAAAATAGATAATGATATGGTAAGACCTATATATGTATCCATATATCTATCCATATCGAACCAGCAATGCCGGAGGTTGCTTGCCCCATCGCTTTGGAACAAAATAGAATGTGAAGTAATCCCATTCCTCTTTTTATAGAGATTTTCTAAGAAAAATGGCATCTCGAAATCCATAGGTGAAAGATCATATTGAATGATAGGTAGACATGTTCCAATAAGGTATGATCCACATCAAATCTATGCAACTTTTTTGGCGTGAATAATATTACTCATGGCTAAAATATGCAGAGATTCTGGATGTATAACAAAGCATAGCAGCACGACCAAATATTCATCTCAACCCTCTATCTTATGCCTTCACCAACAGGTTTAACATCATTGGAGGAGCTGCACAATGCTCTGCCCTACTTATACTTGGCTCATAGTCATTGATGCACGTGACATCGATCCTCTGTAACAGTAAACTATATTGTAACTTATGGATGGATGACACGTTGCCCTTTTCATCTCTCCATATATTCTCCCTCCCTCTGTTCCATGTCGTGTCAACTTCTCTTCCCACCCTCCGCAGCAGTTCTACTCTTCCGCGAACAATCCCCGCTCTCTTCTTCCTCCACTGAGCAATTGTCACCCTCCGCTCATAAGCACTCCTCCCTCATCCATGAGGGACGATGAGTCATAGCGGTGGTGTGTGGCGATGGTGAACCACGACTTGACACAAGTTCTGGCACAGTGAAATCGGGCCATGGGTGCGGCGAATTCGGGATGCAGAGGCACCAAAACAGGACCGTAAGTGGATGTGACGGAGCTAGACCAAGAGTAGATGTGATGGAGAGAAATGCATGGAGGATGATGCACGTGCTGGCAAGGTGAATCCAAGCCATGGGTGCAGCAAAACCAGGATTCAAATGCACCAAGTGGAATCTCGAGCGCATGCGACGGAGCCAAACTGCGAGGAGGTGTAATACATAAAGTACAAAGGGCCCGTTTGGGTCACGGGTTACCGACCACAGGGCGGGTCACCCGTTAAAAAACCCAGGTTATCTTGCGGGCTTTCGGTTGAAACCTTCCCACAAAACCCATCCTTTTCCCCTTTGTCGTATTGTGGCATCTCGTCGCTCAAGGCGAGCGATTGTTACATCCGTCACTTTGTGCTTGCTTCAACTCCTGTGTCCCCATCTCCCCTCCCCATTCTCCCCACTTGCACGATGGTTTCTTCCTCCAGTCGATCTCCACTGTAGGAGGACGATCGCTACAAGAGAAGGTATGGTGCTCGGGCTTGGGGCTTCCATCAGTGTTTCGTTCAATATTTGTAGGCCCATGCGCACGACCCGTACGCCCCAAAAATCCTAACCGCCCTTCCCCTTTTCTCGCTAACAACTTCTTGTTAGTGCGTGGTATTTTTCAAGTTTGATGACCACTCGGTCATCTAAAAAAACAGCCAACATATTCCACTTGACCGAAGTGGTCATACTACACTCCCACTATTCGTGAGGTGTCTATATTGTAGAGATGTTTATTCCCAAGACTTCAATTTACTTGAATGCCTTCTAGTTGACTCATATGTTCATGAGTCCTATTAAACCAACATGTTTAATGTAAGTTCCTGCTGGAATTCCTTTTGTGAAAGAATCAGCTAACATATCACTCGTACGAATGTATGTTACTTTAATCTCTTATTTGGCTGCTATGTCTTTAATATAATGATATTAGATTTCAATGTGTTTTCCTCTTTAACTTTTTGCCCCACTGTTAATCAAGCTTATTGCGGCTTGATTATCACTATATATTTCAACTGGTTCTTTGATCAGTTCGAGGCCCAAGTTCTCAAGAAAACGTCTAATCCAAACAGCATGAGTAGTAGCCATGCTGCATGCAATATATTCAGCCTCTTGTGTATGTCTAGATACACAACTTTGTTTCTTGCTTCCCCAAGAAACAACTGCACTACCAAACATGAAAAGGTAACATATTGTGGATTTCCTATCATCAATATCCCCTCCAAAATCTACATCGGAGTATCCCACAATCTCAAGTAATTCAGCTTGATAAATCAATTTCAATTGTACAATACCTTTCAGATATCGAAGAATCCTCTTAATGGTTTCTCAATGAGCCTGCCTGGGATTGCTTTGATATCTACTCACTAGACTTACAGGATAAGCCAAATCAGGTCTCGTACATAACATTGCATACATTAAACTACCCATTACTTGTGCATATGGAACATCAAGTGGTTTTTGTCCCTTTCTTGGACATTGACTTTTACTAAGTCTTTTTTGAGTCGCGTCAACTCCTAAGAAGTCGTCGTTGCCGGTCAGTACCTCATAAGAAAGATCAACAAGAAAATAAGTAGTCAAAAAAATCAATTAAAAATAAAAAATAAAATGTAAAAATAAAAGAGAAATAATGTACATAGTTGATACACTCTGTTGCTCCCCGACAATGACGCCATTTGTTGAGATGGGAATTCACGAGGGTCTAAAAATTATCCTCACTACAAAATGAAGATAGAGGGTCGCTGAGGCGACCGCTCACGAATCCATGTTTCAGACAACAACCACCCAAAATATGTGAATAATCAATGAATAACAAAAATGTGAAGTAAAATTAATTTTACTCTATAAACAAAGGTGTATAATGTGTAAGCATGTAGAGGTCGAACCACTGAGAGCAAACAAGTAAAAAAATATGGGAGTTGTAGACCCGGGTGCATGTAGAATTACATGCACCTGGGTGCATACTCCCTATCCTCTCTCTCTCTCTATATATATATATAGATAGAGAGAGAGAGAAAGAGTAAAGTGTGGCTACTTCTAGGGAGGAACCAACGGGCTGCTCCCACCTCCATTTTCCCTTCATTTTTTTGGAAAATAAAAATTTATATATTCATCACTACATTCCTCTAACATTCTATTGAAATTTCGTCAAAAACAAAGACTCCTAGGCCATCCATCAAGAACATGTCGATTACAACAATTCTAAGACCGTTAAAATTACCTGTTCTGGATGAAGGGCCTAGGAGTCTCCGTTTCTGATGAAATTTTAATAGAATGTTAGAGGGATATAGTGATGAATATATAAATTTTTATTTTCTAAAAAAATATAAAAAATGAGGAAAAACGGGGGTGGGAGCAGCCTGTTGGCTCATCCCAAGAAGCAACCACATTTTACTCATATATATATATATATATATATATTTATATATAGGGCCCTTCCAATGAGGTGCACCTTTCCCGGGTGCATGAAAAGCCCATCACGAGATCCATTAGATCTCGATCTAGTGGTTCTTCATCCAAAAGGGTATTTTAGTCCATACATTTTCATTTTAAATTTGAATTTAATTTTGAATTTGAAATTTATTTCGTCTTTGTATTTTTCCATTTTTAGCATATCTGATTTGGTATTTTTTGTTGCCTTTTAGTTAATGAAGTTTCGTCAACATGGTAGCATTTTCGCGTAATGCAAAATAGCAGATCTCTTTGTAAAATTCCCATTGATATTGTAGAACTGTATCCTGCATTGTAACATAAAATCACAATTAGTAATAGTTATATTATTATAATTGTAAGTTTGGTAACACTATTGTAAAAGTTCATGCACATTTTGTAAAATATGTATGAAGATTGTAAATCCACACCCACAATTATGTGCGTTTTTCACAAATATGTACGGTACTTCTCGTTCGCGAACTGAAATTGTTAGAAATTTATAATATTAATGATAAATGTAAAAATTAACATGATATTGTAAAAATAATATGAGATTGTAAAGAAACAATCTGAAATTGTAAAGAAACAATATGAGATTTGTAAAAAACGATTTGATATTGTAAAAAACGATCTGATATTGTAAAAAAGGATTTGAGGTTGTAAAAAATGATTTCTGATTGTAAAAACTGGATGTACTCTCCTCCATCTGCACCTCCCTCCATCCTTCTCCTCCACGACCCACCTCCTCCATGCATGTCCTCCACCCCCACGACCCAATTCACGTTGGGATGGAGAAAACGGAGCATAATCATTCTACATGTGGATTGTGGTTTCCTGAGGAAACGTCTTGCAAGATATAAATAGATATGTATGTGACCATAATCTGAGATGCAGTGATATGTTGAAATAAAATGCTCGAGTAGTGATCACCGTCGTGTGCCGTAGTTGTGTTCCTCCGCCGTCATGTTCCACCACGTGCGCCACCGCCTTTTATTGTGGGAGAGGACAATCCTAGCAAGGGATTCTCAACGAGAGACCAAAATTAGAATGTGAGTTACCACCTACTATTTTTAGAATGAGTCAAAAGGACTAAAATGGGTTTTCAACATTAAAAAAATTATGACTAAAAAAATTAATCGGATCCATTGGATTAATTATGCACTGATGAGATGACGAGCTTTCCTTGCACCCAGGAAAGGTGCTCCTTATTGGAAGTATTTCCTATATATATATATATATATAGAGAGAGAGAGAGAGATGGCTTATCTAGTGAGCCATGTGCCCATTTGAGTTTTGATGAGCACCAAATGTAGGCTCTCCACGTGTACTTACATTTTAAAGGTTGCCTATTTCGAAGGAGCATGGTTTTGAAAAGGTGTTAATATGTTTGAGCCTTTAATTTTTCCAATTATGCCGAATCCTTAAAAAGAGGAAGACGATTTTGGAAAGATATATTCAAATCTTTAATTTCGGACCAAAGAAATAGTCATTATAAATCTGATCGGTAATGTACTTGTTTACTTAAAAATTATTTGTTGCGAGATCAGTAATATTGAAAATAATTATCAGTAATTTGCATTTGTAATATTACATTGTACATAAATCAATAATTCATGCATGTTACTCAAGTAATATATATTCATAAATTCAGTAATTTTTGTTATGAGATAATTATTATATTCAAACCTGGAGGTAAAAATTAGTAATATCCATATAACAAATACTAATTACAAATATCTAAATTACTGAACTCATTTTGATTGTTACTTATTTTATAATTACTTAATACTTTACGTGTTACCGAGGCATCCCTTATTTACTTATATAACCTTTTAAAATACTTACAATGCGTCGAGTGTTACTGATAGCAATCCGTAAGTTACTGGTCTCGAGTTTTTTCATAACTATTCGAAGTTACTGATTCCATTGTTTTCTCTTATTTTACAATTTGTTACATGTTATAGATGCTTTTCTCAATCTTAATTATTCTATAATTTTAATTACTATCAAATTACCCCCTCTTTACTTAGGTAACTTATTTTATTAGTTGTAATATGATAAGCGTTACTGATAGTTGCGCTTAAATTACTAAATTATGAGAAATCAAAATGCCTTTAATAAAAATCAATTCTGACTACAAATCATGAATCAAGTGTTACTGAACTCATTTCCATTGTTACTAATGTTAGAGTAATTTAATACTTTGAGTGTTACTGACGTGCTTCTTATTTACTTTCATAACATGTTAAATTACTTATAATACAACGAGAGTTATGATGACGTGAAAGAACACCAAGACACGGGTGAAGGAAAATAGGTCAAGGGTCGTTGCGACCCGGATCTCGGAAGTCAATCGGTCAATCAAGAAAAATATGTGCAGACCACCAAAATAGGATAAAAGTCAAATAAAAATAATAGCGGTCCTATCTATTGGATTAGCCTGGTATAGCGACCAGGGTCGGACTCAGGGAGCACGTAATGGCCTTGCGGCCTACGAAGTAGTCTAAAAAAGAAATAAAATAAAATAAAATGCTTTCTGGTGGATTTTTAATATTTTTAGCTTTTTTTGGATTTTTAATTAATAAAAGAAATAAGAAAATCAATAAACAAGCAACTTTAAATGATTTATTTAATTACTCAAAATGCATCCAAAAATTCGAATAAAAATATTTTTATGTTTTTTATATTTTTACTATTTTTAGGTAATTTTTGGTATTTTTATGATTTTTATTGGATTTTATAAAAATCAAACAAGGTAGAAAATAAAGGGTACTGTCCAGTCAGGTTTCAAGGGCCAAATTAAAATGCAAATTGGCCCTATTAAAACCTGAAGATAATTTTCCTGTAAAGATCAAAAGACAAGGAAAATTTGGCCACTGGAATTATTATTTTTGGGTTTTTCAATTAATTATTAGAATATTTATAGGGTTTTTAGTGTTTTTCAATTTTTATAAGTTTTATAAATCTAAAAATGACCAAAATTGGTCAGAAAATCAAACAAGACAAAACAAACACTGTGTAATTTTTTTGTAATTTTTAGAGTATTTTAATATTTTTTGTGATTTTTAAAGTTGGACAGTAAAGAAAATGTGTGTTTTTGAATTTTTAAAAATAACAAAAATAATAAAAAATGTCTCCAAAAATTAGAGAAAATTTTACACTATGGCAGGAGTCATGTATCCAATTTTCATCAATTTTGGAGTCGATTTGCTATTTTATTAAAAATGAAAACCAAGCCACAGCGCATAGGGACCTAACTGCAAATAAAATAAAACTCTGGGCCCCTTGGATAACAAGCCTGGAAAATATGGGGCTAGGAATGCAAAATGTCCCCCGACCCACGCACGATACACGTGACTCAGGCCTGGGAGGACCAATGTGTCATTCCTATTTATAAAAATATAAACCGTAACAAGCCAAAAACGCAGGGTAAATACTGCAAATACACCAAATCTCACGTGTCGATGCACGTGTCCACACAACACAGGGGTATAAATGACAATAAGATAAACAGAAGGGTCCTCTATGCAATATTTACAAATATAAAAGAACTATAAAACGTATTTACATTACTAAATAGTAAATGCAAGAACTAGAGGGGCCTAAGAGCAATTACCCCTTTATTAAATGTCGAGGGCCAGATGCGCGCCACGTGGAGATCGGACGGTGGAGAAGGGGCGCGCCTCAACACAGGGTCCTCGATCCTGATCGAACGGCTGGGGCCTGACCACGTGGAAGATCGGCGGCTGGGAAGCGACGTGGGAAGCCCTCACTGATTGGACGGTCACGATCACTCCTCCCAGGATCGAACGGTGATGGTTGCTCCTGACGTGGACGTTTGAGATCTAATCTGGAGTTGGAGGGGGATCGAACGGCTCCGGAGGTTACTCGAAGAACTGGACTCCGGCGAGGTTCGATGGGCTCGTGCGGGCGCTGGAGACCTCCTCGCGGGCTGCTACTGATCGGAGAAGAATCGCCTTGGCCTCCCGCATCTGATGGTCCACTCCGATGGAGGCGAGGAGCTCTGGAGAGCTCCGGCGGCACTGGCGGAGGAGGAGCGGCTGCTCCAAATGGTCGAGACCCTCAGATGGGCTCGAATGAACCTGAAAAGCACAGCAACGCACTCCTGGGTCGAGGGCAAAGTGCCTCGACCCGGTTAGCAGTGGTGTGGGTGGTCGGCGCGTCGGGGCGAAGGGGTTACGGCGAGGAGACGGCGAAGGAACCCCAATCCCAGCTCCTGTGCAAGCTGGGTTGGATGAAGGGGTGGAGAAGGTGTGCGGGGGAACGCCAGAGTTGATGAGAGAATCCGATGGTCTAACGGATGGCTAAGGTGGTCGGAATCGGCGATGAACGGCGACGGGGCGATTTGGGGGAAACTAAAAATTCAGGAAATAGAGAAGGAGAAGGGGATACCTACTGGATGCTGTCGACTGTGGAGGAGCAGGGGTGCTCCAGGTCCTTGCCTCGAGGACCGTCGGTGTTCAAGGCTCGAGCGTCACCTCCAGGCGGCGCACGGCGGCGCGTAGCTGTCAGATCGATGGTTTCACACTCCCTCCTCGCTGCAACACCACTAGAAGCGAGCTGTCACTCTCGCGGATGCGATAGAGGTCCTTGGGTGGGGAATGGATGAGCCAAAGATGAGTGATATGGAGGCAGAGCTCGGCTTATATTTGAGTGCAGGTCCGAGAAGAGGGGATCAGGCAAGGTTCCACGAAGCGCGGATCCCCACGCGGAAGATCGGTTGAGGCTCTCGGATGCACGAGGAAGAAGGGGAGCCCGGGATTTGTGGGTATTGGCGTCGGATCGAGCATGGAAAAATTCGAGAAGTCGGGTCGCGGACTCGGATCCGGGGCTCGGTGGTCATGGGGGGGGAGTTGACCGGGGGGTCAACGTCCCCGTGGACCAATCAGGGCTGGCCACGTGGAAATATTTTAAAAATTGATTTAAAAATAGAAAATGGCCGTATTATTAAAAACTCAAAACATGAAAAATGTTTGTTTTAATTTTTTCTATTTTTTGTGATTTTTAATTATTTTTTTGAAATAAAAATAGGGTATGTACACTATAGTGCTATACATAGGTATTTACACTATATGGCTTTTTAATTTTTGATTTTTAATTAGTTATTTCTATGCATTTTTATTCCCATTTTATATTTTATTTATTTATAGCATAAAATTAGGAATAAAAAGGTATTTTTATTTTATTTTTATTATTTATATACAAGGGGTAAATAATTAGATATATACATATATATACATGGTATATGTACAAAATTCTTTTTTGGTTTTTAATTTTGTTCTTTTATTTTATTTTTGTTTTTATGGTTTTTATTTTATTTATTTGCACCATAAAATATAGAATATATAATTTTTTTAGGTATTTTAATTTATTTATTTACAAGGTAAAATAAATATAGAGGTGGTTGTTTGTACATGATGATTATGCACAAGGAAGGCTATTTTTATTTTCTTTTTAATTTTTCAATTTTTATTTGGATTTTATATTTACAAATATATATAAACATAGATAAGCCCATTTTATTCTATTTTTGGAGGAAAATATTTTGTTATATTTACACACATGAGCTCCCTATCTCTCTATACTTTGGCTTTATGCGGTCAGGCCCATGCTGAGCCCTCCCTTGGGATTAGGTTGCTCAATATTTATTCTAAAATATTTCTCTCTTTTTCTTTCAATTCTTTATTCTTTTATTTTTGCACAAAAACATGATGATAATTATTACTTTTTACACAATGCATGCTTTTGGTAATTATTTATATTTACAAACATATACATGCATTTGCAAAGCTTTTTGTAGCTAAAATATAAGAATAAAGAGTGATGAATGAGTATTCATTACCCCCCTATACTTAACTTTGCTAGTCCCTTAGCAAACACTTATTTGAAAAAGAAGTGAAAAAGAGAAAGAAAAAGAAAAAGAGGAGAATGTGCATGGATCAAGGTTGAATATTAAACTTGCCTTCATTAAATTGAATTATGGAGCTCGATCAGATCTTTGGATTATTAATGTGTCGGAACCTTATTTGGACTTAAGCTTAAAACTCAACAGCCTCTAAGTTCCACCAATCTATAATCAAGACTCCTCAACAATCCAGATCAGAACAAGTC